>JZLH01S0180086.1:14514-29462 GCA_001188425.1 Eucidaris tribuloides | reverse complement strand
CTTACATGTAGCAATAGGCCTACTTTATCTACAGGTGTACTAGTTAACTATACACGTGCAATTGCAAATCATTTCGTCCGATGAACTGAAAAGCCGGGTGCCAATGCTGTACGAATTATGTAACAAAAAATGTAGCTGTCACAGCTTACAGTTAAAATAAGATAGTTTTTAATAAAAAAAATAAAATAATAAAACTTTACACTTATTACATTGCAATTATTTCATTTATGTATTATTTGTTTTATGTATCCATTCACTTATTGATGATTAACTGTTTTGTTCCTGTTCGTCTTGTCATCTTTATTTCTTTACATCGATATTGTTCGTTACGATGTAATCCAACTATATTTACTTTTCTTGACACCAGCTACTAAACCGGCAAAAAGGCTCAGTTGCTTTATGGATTAAAAAAAATCATCGCGGAGAGTGTAGATGTAAGATTCACATGTCATTTTTGGATGTTTTTTTACAAGCAAACAACATCATGCGAATAAATGCCATAATTATGACTAAAGAAAACTATCCGATACTTTAAAAAATAAAGGTACACATTGAGAAGTGTAAGATTTCGTGCCAGTTGTATTAAATATAAATTTCATAGGCCTAGATATAAGTCAGCAACCTGGACTAATTAGCAATGTATTTATATATATGATATATATATTTGATATAATTATCACAAATGTTACGTCCATTGTATGTATTATAATCTTATACATTACCGCTGATACATACGGTATCATCATTATAGTAAACACTACAAATAAGTTAACTGTGGTTAATACTAATCAATCTTCCACACGATCATGACGTTGCAAGTTTCGTTTTCAGATATATAAAAACCTCGAAAATAAGGATAAACTCATTTCATTAAATGTAAATCTAAATTATTAAAAGTGGTCCAAAGACTCTGAATAGTACATGAAAACTATATTCAAACCAAATAACGAAATGATATTTTTTTGGTCAAGCGCTGATCTCAAATTTCTTCGGCGACACGAGACGTGAATCAATCATTATGTCACGTTTGACAAGCTATTGCATTACCTGTCTTGTATGTTGTGTAACTTAACCACAGTTTCCGTTGACATAAAATCCAAAGAGCATGCACACCCCTGATGTTCATCTTATGTCAACAAGACATCATCATTTTGCGTGTGAGACATCGGCACTGAAGTCTTGGGGTTCAGTGGACATAAACCAACTTGTGGCTCGACGCCTACCTTCATGTTCTGAACCATGCATACTTTGTTCCTTTAATGCTATAATCTAACATCTAATAGAATTAATAATTATTACATTGCGAATTTAGATATTTGCATTCAGGGTTATTGATGTACAAAGATCATTGATTTTCACTGAAGTCGTTATATTGCGATTTCCATGTTTATAACTCAGTGTTCAATGTCTTTACATAAGACTCGACACAACATGCTTACTCGTTAGCATAATACAGCTTTGTTTTTGTTTTTTACAAACAACTTTCAGTAAAGTTAAAATTATTCTGTAGTGGGCATGTCCCTATTTCTAGTGAAGCCTGTTTTGATTATACGCACTGAAATCCTACCAAAGATTAGATACACTCATATACCGATCATATATATCATTAATTACTTTGAAACAATAAAGCTATTAATTATGGCATACCACTCCCATTGGTGAAATTGTCCCACCTCCTTATTTGACAGGGAAACACACTATTGAAACCAAATCTGTTACTGCACATTTCCTTGCAAGTTAAATTTAAAGTGATAGGCTAACATTGTGGAGCTTCAATTTTAAAAAAATTGTCAAACTTTGATATCTGAGCTACATAGTAGTTTTCAAATGGACAAATAAACGCCCTAAAATACAAAAGTTTGGAAAGTTATACTGCCAATGGCAAGGTATGCATGAATAAACAATTTCTACTCCGGTGGATGATAAAATAGCCTAGATCTGCACACAGTAAGTCTATGGGAGGAAATGGGCAGGTGAATCCGGTCAATTTGAATGTTTGCAGATTTTCACTTTTCTAAAGCACCAAATCATCGTTTTGAAATACAATTTTTTCAGGGCTTCATTTTTAGACCTTATAAGAGACACTTGGAGCGTGGAGGATTAAGTAGCTCACATTTTTTAAACTGTGGTAAATGTTAACCAGTGACTTTAAAACTGGTCCGAGTGATAATGATATTTAAATTAATTATATGCATCGATAATTTGATATCCCCATAATGTTGCTATTTAGCATAAATGCTGACAAACATGAGTTTTTATATCAAAACGACTTTCAGTGGATGCCAATATGGATTCATTTATTCACGAATACAAAATATTGCTACAACATCAGCAAAAATAATAAAACAGTGTATAAATTAACATAACAATAAATAAACTTAAAACATATAACCAAGTACAATTCCCTAAATACTACAAACCTATAAACACATTGCAAACATGAAGGTATAGCGCCTATCCCCGTCCATATCAAGCACAAAATATATTCATAATTCCATCAATATGATCATAGCGGATAAATTGCCATAGTCTTTTAACTAAACTTATATATGTAACGAATTAATTTGTATATAGTTGTAGATTTATGTTTCTACAACGCAGAATGCATGCAGGTCAGCACGTGATTCATTTTACAGTTCGGCGACGTACGTATCATGACCTGGAATCATGACTAGAACATAATTAACATAATTATCTCGCTGTTCGACCAGCTGATCCATATCGAACGTCACCTTACAAATAGGTGTGACCATTTTAGGGATTAATCCCGACTCCTAACACTCCTCCAAACTGTTTTACAGGAGACTCCGAATAGAAATTAAACCAATAAAGCACATGGCGGAAAGGTAAACAGGGACTAATCCTATTGACTCCCTCCTCAAGCCGACGTGAAGCCTCTTCAAGATGATATAGATGCCCGTGATGTGCTCATCGTGTTCTGAAGTGTTTGACATGGATTTTTTGCTTCTCGCGGCGCGCAAAATGGATGTATATGTTTCGAGGGCCCCAGTTATATGCAAATTAGATCTGACTGTTATATCCATGGGATATGAGAGTTCGATGATGGAATTCACGTCGGGAATAATGGTTTGTATTTTTGACATGTTTGTCCGCTATCATGCCAACCGCAACGAACCTGAATAGAACATGACAATCATTTTGTGTAACTAACTTCTCTGTATTCAGCTTCACGTGCGTAGTTCATGAATTGTCGATATCAATTAAAGGCTTTTCTGGCCAATTTCGGAAGTTTATCTTCCAATTTGATTAACTCGCCACTCAAATTCCAGCAAACACGACTCAAGAGCGTTGATTGTCGTTTGCAACTGACATCGGGAGCGGGGAGGGGGAGTTGGAAGTGGAAGGGCCCTGTCTCAATCAAATTAAAGAGGCCAACACGCCAAAGCCCCCTCCCAAGTAATCCCCAACAATTGTTAGTGTTTAGTTAATTCCTAACGAATTATTTCACTTCTACCTATCAAAATAATTGTCATTCTTGCCTGAAAGACATTCCTGAAAACGCTTTTTCCCCACCCCATCATAATCTTTGCAAGAAGTAAGCATCCTTCATAAACTGTACAGTATGAACTATCCATTGCAACGTATGTCAGAAGCATTCAATATCACTAACTCTGCATAAAGATTGGGTTCAGGATATGCAAGTCCATCACTTCCCTTCATCATTGAAAACGGTAGTTAGGTACTTACAAATAGTGTGATGAAAGTTTGAGATCCATACGTCATTAACTTGTTTTATGAGAAAAACTAATAACGATATGCTACCAAAATATTGTTCTTTCCGTGAGTTTAAATTTTGTTCAAATTGCTGAACATGGTTACACGGTACATTCGCATAACCAGCTGAGCGCAGCTGTTAGTGGCTGACTACGTACGCTAATAATAATGGTCAAGCTGAACTGCGTGACCTTCGGTTGGCGGCCCATTAGACAAATTTGGAACTAACGGAATTGTAAATGTCTGTGATCCACTGGCGTGAGACTCCCATAGGCCAATGATATAAGTGAGAGGTCCAAATGCGTGAGATCAGTAGAAATGAATGGAAAATCAAATAAATTTTGGCGTGAGAAAGGGCCAAAATGCGTGAATGTCACGCTCATTGCGTAAGAATTGGCAGCCCTTTGCAAATTTTGAAGTTTAACCGTCCAGATTTTCAATAAACTACGTACTTATTCTACCCAAGCTCCCGAGAGGGCATTCAAATTCACAAATGGATTTAATGAATTTCACCAGTATATTGTTATACTATATTTCCACAATGACTTGTCAAATACATGGTCACTGATTTGCCCCTCCCTACTTTAGATTTAACTATGATGTAATATGCGCAATTTTATTGAGGAACTGAATTTTCGGAAACTCAATCACTCATTTGCAAAGAAAAATATCTATAGATAAAAAGATCTAGTATTACAACCAAGAAATCATATTACGGATTTGACCAATTCAGCTTTAAAAGCCATTAATCAAAATTGTATTTTGAAATGTCACAGGGCTATATAAATCATGTCGTTCTGGGGCCTGATTAATGACGGATTAAACTGGCTTTTCGGGGTTTTTTACCCTTAACACTACATGTGTTTAACATTATCGAAGCTACATAAAAAAAAATCAAACTCTGATATCAGTCCGTTATGATAGTGTTTGAATGGAATACCCTAGATCACAAAACCTTAGACAGGTATGCTGTCACTAACAAAATATGCACAGATAGGCCTATAGTCCTAGAGACTATAGTTCTATTACACAACGTTGTGTGGGAAAATGGAATGGTCACTCATTGATTTTCACTTTTTAAAAGCACGTTATGATTATTTTAGACTGCAGGTTTTCGGGGCTTCATTTTTAGGCCCTTATATCTGAGACACAAGTAGCATGAAGAATAATGTTATTATATTTAAACTGTTAACGTAAAATGATCATGCGTGGGCGTCGATTCTGGGGGCAGGGGTAGTTGCCTCTCCCCACATGGAAATATGGGTTGGGGCAAACATGTCGTCCCCCCCCCCCAATAATTTTGACAACATGAAAAATTCATAAACGTAATGCCAGAATACGCTTAAAAGAAGTGTAAGGCACTACAAAACCATTAAATTTAACATAAAAATATTACTTAACATACGCAATTTTCAAATTTTCGGCGCGTTAAAAAATTTTAGATTGCAATTTTGCGTGTGGAGCTCGCCGAAAATTTTGACATTTTCTAAGTATTTGGTCCCCCCCCCCCATCCGAAAAATGAATTGACGCCCCTGAAATGATGCCTTTAAAATGAGTTCAATTACTGAAAAGTTCGCTCTTTCAGGGGTGAAGTTTTGAAAAGAGTAAAAATGATACACCATGCATGGATTCAGGATTCAGTGTAAATCTGTGAGTGAATGTGATGTTTTCTGCCGGGCATGGAGGTGACTTCAAGAACTACTCAGTTCGTCACTGAGGTCATCATGCTACAGTCGTAAGAACCATGCAAGAACATTTTAACAATTCACTTACACTTCAGTAGCATTGGTATAGTACACCACGACAGTTGTACAGCACATTTGACAACACTAAGAAACGGTGAAGAGAACCTATCTGAATCTTACGTCAGTTTTTGTTTATTTGAAACGATTTTATTTACTGCAGTTCAATCAATTTTCATGCGACAATAACATAAATAACAAAATACAACTCTCACATCATATAAACAAAATTAAATTTACACGTTCCAGATGACAACTGAGATGATACAAAGCGAATTAAATGCATATAATATACATAATGCTCGTTGGTTCAAATTAAAATGACGTGATTCACAATTGAGATAATACTATTACAAATTGCGTAAAGAATCATACAAAACAATTGTATGGTGAACTTATATGACCTGAAAAAGACACACACATAATGAACATCATGGAGGATATTTTGAGTGCAGAAGAGGAAGGATGACCAAAGTAAAATTTTGTACTTGTAATATAGGGTAAATTATACCAGTATGAATGGGCCATATGAAGATAAATCTGGCATTGTTTGAGAAAAAGAGTGAACATGGGGGGAGGGGTCGTGGTGCCAGTGTGTGCTAGAGCAGGTGATGGCGCGCGAAGGTGTTTGATGGCCAAGATACTTGGCATTTCCCTGTCTCTGTCCTTCTCTCAAAATCTAACGACCTAACTAAAAAAAAAAAAAAAAGACTTTGAATGTGAAAGGGGCTTAAAATGTAATAGGTCTACGTCTACTGCTGATTAACCTTTGAGATTTTACCCCGAACTGTTATTTATAGTGCTGATCGTTAATATCATAATAACACTGACGCTTTCTGTTTTCCTCCAATCTGCAGTCAGCATGTTCACGGGGCTGTGCTGGTACGACATCGAGTCCGAGGCCGGACTGCTGACCGCCCGTCTCAGCGACCAGTATGGCGTCGAGATCACCACGTCGCTGTCGTGCAAGGTCACGATCACCGCCCCGGCCACCAGCACCGGCATCATCCTCACCTTCAGCTACTTCAACATCACGTACACCACCGACTGCGTCGACGACGCCGTCGTCATCTACGACGGCGCCGACTTCAACGCCGACTTGCTGACGCCCTCTTACGGTCTCTGCGGCGACATGAATTCGATGAGCTACATGTCTAGTGGCAGGAGTATGACCGTGCTGTTTCTTTCGGACCAGAACGCGGACGGGGCCTTGATGGCCGAATTTGACGCCCACTACACGGCCTTCAGGGATCCAAATTCTGACGGTAATTAGATATGATAATTTTAGGACACTTTACTATCTAAAAATTGGGTTCAGGATTTGCAAGTCCGTCACTTCCCTTCATTATCATTAACAAAGGTAGTTAAGTACTTACAAAATAATGGTGTGTTGAAAGTTTGAGATCCATAGGTCATGAACAACTTGTTTTATGAGGAAAAACTAATAACGATGTGCAACCAGAATATTGTTCTTTCCGTGAGTTTTATTTAAATTTTGCTCAAATTGCAGAGCATGGTTATGTGTACGTTCGTAATGCCAGCTGAGCGCTGCGGTCAGTGGCTGACGTATATACGCCAATATGGTCAAGATGCTGAACTCTGTGTGACCTTCGGCTAGCGGCCGATCGGACAATCTTGGAACTAACTGAATTGTAAAAGCACGGGCCTCGCTTTGTAAATTCTGAAGTTTAACCGTCCAGATTTTCACCAAAACTACGTATTCTACCCAAAGGTTCTGTGAGATGTGTTTATTTATACTAATCTTCACATTGTGAATGATTTTAACTGATTTCATTTATTTTGCCGTTTTTGGTGAACAAATCCTGAACCCAATTTTAAAGACAGGTACCTCTGACTTGCAGCTCACCAAAAGCACAATTAAACATCACCCATGCCCTTATGCTATTTATAGAAGGACGTGTCTGTGAAATTTGAAGATCAGTAATTATCTAGAATTCGAGAAGTGAACAAAACACTAATTGTCGTATAACTTTAGTGTATCGTATGATTCAGGCCCACTGAAAATTCAGTACCATTATTGTCATATTATTAATCAGTCTGTGTTTAAAGCATGAAATTATCTTGTTCATCAGTTCATGAATGCAAATGCATGGTACACATTTGTAATAAACAAAGGGAGAAAGTTTGAAGAGTGTGCGCGATTCCGAGTCATTTAATCTAAATTGAGGGCTCTTTCCAGTCCCAATATCTCCCTTATACAACCAGAGCAGTGTGATTTGTCGCCGATGCTTATTCGTTGAAATGTCATGGAATACAAATTTCGCCATTGAATATACATATGCTACAACTTTCCTAAAAAGATCAAAAAACAAAACAAAACAAAACAAAACTCGGGGTATCCCTAATGGCATTAATATACTACCGCAAAACGAAGTTTGAAGGGGATATAGGAATCAGCATGTGTTCGGTCGGTGGATGAGTCCGTTTGCAAATTTTGCGAATCGAAGTTCTTCCACATTTTATGAGTAATGATCATGAAATAATAGTCTTGGAGTGAAGATGAGCAATGCGCATTTTTTTTAATGTGTCGGAAACTTCGTTGCCACGATAACGGCAAATTATGGCGACATAATTTTGAGGGTTCTGATGGGGCGGGATTAATCACCTTCGTGATATTCCTAGTCTTGAATTCCCAGGATTATAATGCAGTAACGGGTTATTGATTTACATCAGTAACGTGCAATCACTTTAATGTTCCTCCCTCTTTTATGTTTCTTTCCACAGTTACAATCCCAAGTTCACTGGATTACAGCTACGATGTAGAGGACGTTAACCTGTACTGCTGTAATGGAACATCCGGGACATGTATCAACGAGAAATTCACCTGCGATGGAATCAGTAATTGTATTGACGGCAGCGACGAATCTGCGGACGCTTGCTCATTAAGTGAGTTTTAAAGTCTTAACCAAATATTTCTGACAAAAATGCACATTTTATGTAGGAATGTCCGACACTCCGGCGACAATTGTTCCGACGATTATTTCATAATTCATACGCTAACCCTGACCTCAACCCTAACCCCTCACCCTAACCCAAACATTGACCCTCACATTATTCTGAATGGCAACACTAACCCCAAATTTTTGTCTTCTAATATATTGTCATCTGAGCAAATGTCGGATCACCCTTATGTAGATCCACTTAAACTTTCAATATAAAATAAACTCCGCTGTATTTTTTTTCGGGGGGGGGGGAGGGGATAAAAAGTAAAGTTGTTTAAACTTAAAATATACTGTACAAAAATGGTAACACTCCTCCATCTTCCATCGTCAGCTTTTTCTGTTGCCATCGACATGATTGAGGGGTGGTTGGGTATAGCATTGAGGCTCAATCGATAGGACTATAGCTTCTCTTGCGAGAGGTTCTTCCACTTGAATCCTGTTTGCAGTGCTTGGGTCCTCGAGTATGGAAAATTGCCCAGTTAATTGGAAAGGACGTTAGGCCATAAAGACCAACCTATTTTTTTTTTCAGAAATCTTAGATAAAGGCAGGAGATAACTCAAATTAGGGTGTATGCGGAAGATAAAGGTGGAAGACAAGTGTTTATTATATTTCTGAAAAATAAAGTCCATATATACAGACGATTTTCGACACTTTACTTCATTAACATCTTTTCATCAAACAAAACATGTAGCAAATGTGCGGTGGTTGATTTGGTTAGAGATTGTTTCCCCAAAATTAGATCAACAGCTACAGAAACAGTTTTAGTTCATATAGCTTCGTCTTGTAGGCAGGTCGATTCAGTATTTTTGCTGCCAGATGAATATTTCTTAACTGAAGACATTCGATAACTTATTCTGTTCATTTCTGTCTCCGTTTTAGGTTATGGTGTCTTCGGCAGCCTGGTCGAGTTAGCTGTCGTCGCTGTGTTTCTAGCCCTATTCACCGTCACCCTTGCCTTAATTATCACATTGGTTACTTGTTACCGATGCTACGCCCACAAAAAACGAGAACCACGGTACACAGGAATAACAAGGACATACTCCCCTGGATACATGAGTGGGGAGCAGCTAATTCTAGCCGAAACGTCGGACGATACATATCTGGAAATAAACGCGCCAAAAGATACTGTACCGAGTGTGTCACGTGAATCGCAGGAAATATTGCCAGAACAAAGTTCGTCGAACGCTTCGCACGATATCAACGATAACTCGCGAACGGACGAAAGTAAATCGAAGAAAAGCAGATTCAAATCAATGTTCTTCCGAAGGCAAGCATCTTTGAATCTGCCTAAATCCGAGAAGGGAAGCGAGAGTCGTGGTTGGTTATGATCTGTCGTTGGCCAACTTTTCCTGGGGCATCCCTCGTGCGGTGGTCACAACGGAAAGAACTCTTGGGTTGAGGCGGTCCTTATCGGACCAGAGTTTGAGCGGTACCGGCGGCAGTGACAGTAGTCGGGCGGGAGTATGGAACCCGGGACTGAACGTGGACTACGAGGATAATTTCACGTTGATGCAGAACGTAGAAGAAGAAATGTTAGCGATACAGAGAGCCGTGGAACATATCGACGAGAAGCCGACCAAGAAAAGGGGAATGTTCAAATTAGGGTTTGGCAAGAAAAAACTATTTGAGCGCCAACGCTCGAGAGACAAAGACGCATCGAAATCGAGCCATACCAGAAGCTCGTCTGTCCCCGCAGATTCTCGGGCAGCTCCGGTGCGATTTTCGTGGTTCCCGTCGAACGACGAGGAAAGCAGTATCGGCGGAGGGCTAACATTTCTTTCATCATCCGGGGACATTGAGCAGGGCCAGAACGATATTTTGGAACAGTTTTATGGATTGGGAATTAGCACAACAAACTCCACCGACATCTAAGGATGATAACGAAGTGTCACGCTTCACGTCTTTCCGTATTACGGATAGCAAGAAGTTATCAATGTGGACATAATGGGTATGGGAAATTAGTAAACGTCTGATAAACACTTAAAATTTTACAATTGTGGTGCTTCTATATGAAAATGTTATCTATTTGGGTAAATGGGTAAATGAATGACCATTTACAGATTGATTAAAGTCACTGTTGTTGACAGAAATTACACTCTAAAAACTAAACTGTGAAATCAACATTTAAAAGGGGCGAAACCTTTAGAAAGTGTGGTCACTCCTCGGTCCCTTTAAATGTTAAAATAACATTTTAATTTTAGATTATATTTGTTTAGTTAACTTATGATAATCTGAACGTACAAAATCCCACATTTTAGTTTTCTATAAAATCTGGCATTCATTGTAAGCTTATATAAATCTCTTGAGACACATTTGGCTGTATGTACAGATAAATCTAAATCTATATTTAATCATAATTTTAGTACATGAGCATTCGCATCATATTATGGTCACTATTTAAAGTCTGAAATGTATTTTTTTAGAGAGATTGTCTATTTGCCTTTTCTAATCCCATCCCCTTTTTATAGAGAAAATTTGGAGAAATAGTCTTAATATTGATTTCAGAGGACCCCGTTGTATAAGGTGGAATTTTTTTAAAAGCAGAGAAGTTTTTGTGATATTTATATTAGCGAAATGGTATATGAACATTCGCATTAAATTAAGCCCGATCGCATTTTGAAATATTCAATGTATTACATTTCGTATTCACTAAATGTAAAAGCCGATAATTTATCACGAAATCGTGAGTATTATGCGAATGAAAACTAAAGAAAGCTATCGTAGAAAAAGTTAAGTTGGTTAAACTAACGTTAAAATATTAAATGTGGATAAGATGCATTTGTCTTGCATATACATGTATGTAGTGAAGTTTTATAATATAATAGTATTTAAGAACAGAAGTATACGTCAAAGTCCCCTGTACTGGCAAAAACATTATTCACACTGTAAAACATGATATAAAGTACATTGTTGAAATCTACCATACATAAAAGCTTATGTAAAATAATTTAACGTTACATTTGCATGCCGGATGTAGTCTGATGACATCCCATTAAGTTAATCTAACAGGATGCTTTCCTTATCAGTACAAGGTAAGACTAAACTGAATAAACAAGATCGTTGTTACCCATATATCAATGCTTTTATAATGTTTTAAAAAAGCCAAGTATTCTTTTATTAAGAGACAATGAATGTTTATTTCATACCCATGAATATCATTTGAAATGTCAGATCTGATCTGATAACTGCTATGAAATAAAAAAGAAAACAAGATTGCACTTGTCCATTCTGTCTATCTTTTGTTGAATTGGCGTCGCATTGGGAGAAACGAAGCAGAAAAATGGCATAGCTGTATCAAACCAAGCATCAAAAAAATTTTTTCATTAGCAGTTTAAATCTTCTTCTTTTCTTCTTCTTCTTCTTCTTCTTCTTCTTCTTCTTCTTCTTCTTCTTCTTCTTCTTCTTCTTCTCCCCCTTCTCCTCTTTCTTCTTCTAGTTCTTCTTCTTCCTCTCCTTCTTCACCGTCTTCATTTTCATGTCCTTCTTTCCTCTTTCTTCTTCTAGTTCTTCTTCTTCCTCTCCTTCTTCACCGTCTTCATTTTCATGTCCTTCTTTATCTTCTTCTTCGGCTTCTCCCTCGATCTTCTTCGATCGTTTTTGTCTCCTCCTCCTCTTCTTCTTTGGAAAATGTCCTTACTCATTACCCTAGCTATGGTGCGCGTCAAGTTTCCGAACCCAACAGGTCTGTATTTAATTTTGCAGAATTTGTAATTGAAACAATATGTATTATAACACGATTACGATGCATTCTTTCTATTTCAAAAGACTCGTGTTTCAAAGTGTATCACGCAACTATTATACGTACACTAGCTGTAAATATAAGAAACAAAGTTCTTAAATGGTCCCCATTTATGTCGCAATAAGCGGCACCATTTTGTGTTAACACTATTTTGACGTTGAAAGGGTTCTCATTTGCAACATCCAGCACTGGTGCCATCAAGAACCATATCTGAAAATAAAGCACTAATAAGCACCCCAAAATGGTGTTGCAAAATGATGCTGCTATTGTGACAAAATAGTTCTCAAGGAAACCATTTAAGATTTTTTTCTTTGAGTGATAGTATTACATGGAGATTGCTACAGCTTGCAGAAAAAGTTGTCATTTTGATAAGAAGTTCACTGTGCACGTACATATAGATCAGAGGACGAGACATCCTCATGGCGTACTTCCTTTTCCTGACTCACTAAAATTATTAGAAACTGTTTACAATCGGGAATGTAATTTACGTCACACGAACTTAACTCACACATTTCTTGTTTGTGGGACAAATATCGAACAAAAACCGACAAACTATTAATTTACACTTTCTTCAGGAAGTATCAGTTTCGTCAGTGGTAAATTGTCTGTGCGTGTATGTGTGTATGTGTGTGCTTACGTGCGCGTGTGGGTGTTCTATAGATACGTGCATATCGTGACGAAATCGGCACACCTTGATGACGCAATGAGTGCTTACCGCAAACGAGATTCGTTTCAGAGATGGTGTCGGGCGATACAGCATACCGCCCGGGCTCTACCGTCTCCAAGTTAAGACTTTGTTGACTTTTAGGGAGGCGGTTTCTTACTTCGATCAAACAAATCTTAATACCGTAATGTGTGAGCACAAAAAGTATATGTGAATTGGTTATTAGCTTTAAGGAGTGTACGTCCAGACTATATTTAGCGTTGTCATTACAAATTTATCACGCGCTAGGAAACTGTACTTGGATATAGTGTATTTCACTTGTCTATCTTCTTATTGGTGGATCAAAGATGGATATCCCAGACACATTATCACTCTTTGAACAACGGACAATTAGTTTTAAGGTGAACATAGATTGTGGTTCCCACTCAAACTCTCTTCAATTGATTATTACATGTAATGATCATGTTTATGAAACTTTTTGATTATTATTTTAAACTTAAAGTTATATATCATGAAAACAACAACAAATACAAATGATCATGATTTCAATTCAGCAGGAATAAAAGACAAGTACTAACAAAATTATAAGTGATCATGATTTAATTAACGTAAAAGAAGTAAAAAGCATACACAAACAAACGATCATGATTTAATTAACGTAAAAGAAGTAAAAAGCATACACAAACAAACACACACACACACACACACACACACACACACACACACACACACACACACACACACACACACACACACACACACACACACACACACACACACACACACACACACACACACACACACACACACACACACACACACACACACACACACTTGTACAATGATGGGCTCCTATTTCATTACTAACCAAGCATGAACATAAACACACAATAGCGATTACAACGACAAAATGATGGGCTGCTACATGTATTTCATTTACAACGGAGAGCATAAAGATATGAACATAAAGAAAAGATAAGAAGTTGTGATAAAATTTATATCATGAGACATTGAAAACGCACAAGGGTAAAATTTATAAAAGACAGAATAAGGACATAAATTTGACATCAAATGACTTAAATACATGAATTGTTGGATAATAAGTTTTCTTAAGTGTAAGTTAAAACGGTTGAATTACAAGCTGGGGCTTTAAGATAGATTTCAGGATTTGCAAGTCCATCACTTCCCTTTATTATCATTACCAAACGGTAGTAAAGTACTTACAATTGGTGTGTTGAAAGTTTGAGATCCATACGTCACGAACTTATTGTTTTATGAGAAAAACTAATAACGATATGCTACCAGAATATTGTTCTTTCCGTGAGTTTAAATTGTGCTGAAATTGCAGAACACGGTACGCATGACCAGCTGACGGGCAGTGGGTGACTACGTACACTGCTATTGGTTTAACGGTTAAACTCGTGCGTGATCTTCGGCTAGCGGCAGATCAGACTAAGTTTGGAACTATAAAGGAACGTGCTCGTCACTGTGCAAATTTTGAAATTAACCGTCCAGATTTTCAACAAAACTACGTATTATACCAAAAGGTTTTATGACAGGTGTTTACTAATTTCACATTGTAAACGATTTGAGCTGATTTCATTCATTTTTCTGGCGTGCAAATCCTGAACTCTATCTTTAAAATGGTATACATCTAATAGACTGAAGTGGTCATTTTCAAGATAAAAGTATTATATTTTGGAAATAAAACATAGCATTGAATGGATTATTGGATTACTTAAACATTGCAAGAAGGGAATATTACACGATGAATAATACACCTCATTCAATAATTGCAATTATGAATATATATATATACATTATATATATATTAAAATTTAAAATAATGGGTTCCTTGTTCCTGCAGGGTTCAGTTTTGCATTTAATTTAAATAAGGCCTGACACATCACTGGGTGATCTTATACAAGTAGCAGATTTTGCAGGTCATAGTAGGCGTCTGTTTCTAATAGAAGTTTTGTGGTAAAGCCAAGGAGGAGATCATTTCTTCACAAGACTGCATGGCAACAAAAGTTTCAGAACACGAACATCGGAACTAGTATACTTGATATAGAAAACCACAAACAGGCAACCAGTACAGCACCC
>JZLH01S0180053.1:30937-41238 GCA_001188425.1 Eucidaris tribuloides | reverse complement strand
ACAAGCTCTACACGCCATTTCGGTACACCAGACGCCACGTCACCTCGCTCTACTCAAAGACTGCGCGACGCGTTTCGTCGCGAGATTAAGCCACCTGATTGGCCTGCTGCTCTGCGCTTACGTGCCTGCTATTGGTTTACACACGTTGATGGCAATAGTCTTAAGTTTACAGACCGAAATAAGAACATTGATGAATTGTAAAATTGTTTCTCGACTGTCTTTTTTCACAACCACAGTGTTCAGGACTGCTTTTTGCTAATTATGTCTGTTTGTTATCTTAGTAGCCTGTCCTCAGGTAAAAAATGGAAATTATCTTTCATTTCTCAATCATAAGTCTCCAATAGGGTCTGCGAACCGCATTAGTAAGGGTTCAAAATTGTACCCCTTGTCTTTGTCTTCATTTCGAAGGGTTCAAAATTGTACCCTAAAAGGTACAATTTGGCTTGGAGGGTGACATTTCTTCAAAACACGTTACTTTGTACCCTAAATGTACCCTAATTTTTTAGTGTGTATATTCATGGACGAATCCAGAAATTCCTCGTGAAACAGGTGAAAAATGTCAGAATATTTCGCTCAATTTTGGGATTCAGATATTCCATAATGCGATTTGGTGGTGTCAGGTGTGCGTTATATAGACACTGCTATACAAAATAAGCATCGACTTTAAATGGGGAAGTGGTTAACTTCATTTTCACTCATAAATCGATTTCTCCTCATCAGGAAGTCCAAAGTGGAGCAATTACCAGAATTTGCGGCTCTGCTCACGGACGTTTACCGCTACAGTGGCAAGGTCAACTTTTCAAAATACGAAGACTCTCTAGCCAACGTTAACTCGACTTCTTATTTCCTCGAGACGGCCCATAAATTAGAGGACTCTTTTATTCAGTAAGTCTTAGCTGGTACAGCAGTAACGAAGTAATATTTTGCTTTTCTTTATGTTCACTGGTCAATTCTGTTGCATGACAAACAGAAGATCACAGATGGAGCATCAGCCAGAGTTTTCAGCTCTTCTGCAAGAAATTTTTAGCTTCGGGGAAGTCAACTATACTAAGTACGAGGACGCACTTGCCGACGTTAACGCCACTGAATTATTCATCAACGCGGCGCACACACTCGATGAGGCTTTTGTTTAGTAAGTGCATGCGCGATTCCATGTAGGTTACGGGGTAGGTTATCGATCAAGAAATAATTGGTGTTCCGTTAATTATTGGAAACAGCATTCTGAAATACATCTTACAATGTACTACCATTAAATGAAATGAGGATGAGCTTGCATTCCTTTTCAAGCTTGCTTTCTCTTGCGAGTTAAGTTGCGCATAGCAAATTCCTATCAAACAATCCAGTCAATTATTTAATCACTGTCGGCAATTTTTATGCGTTTTACGTACATGGTTTACATTTGATTATTGTTTAATTTGAATTTTATTAAATGTGTTAATTTTATACCCTTTTTCATAAAGCACAAAGCAAAGTTTAGTAATTAAATTTATTGGTGATTTTGAAGTTGTGTTTTATAAAGCAATTCGAGTATATTTTTGAGTGGTAGTTTCATGTATTCATGTATACATGTATTATGATATCGGTAAACTCCCTATACGTAGAAAAAGGAAACTGTAAGATTGCCATCATTTTTGTGTATGAAAATTAAAACAGTTTCAAATTAAAGTAAAATTAGGTACAATATTTGAAATGACATGCTCATGACTTAATATTTTTTATATTTCACTACAGTGGTTTCTGGGGGACTCATGAGTTGTCAGAAGCGAATTTTTCTTTCGCTATTTATGACTTCGGAGTTTGTTTTACATTCAACTCTGGTGAGAATGGTACTCCCTTACTGGAGGTGGATACTCCTGGTGAGTAAAAGTTGCAATCATTTTAAACAAGTGGGGGGGGGGGGGCGTCGTGGCTTAGTGTATGAGACAGTGCCTTCCCGATTTCGAGGGTCCTGGTTCGATTCCAAGCCATGGTGGTGTTGGGGTGACATATCGACATGCACATCAGTATATGAGTCAAAGATTGCTTTTCTAGTCCCTGTCGTCTTTAATGGCAAATAATCAAAATTATTACACATACAAGCCATTTTTTTTTCGATACAGTAAAACCTTGTATTAAATTTCCTTCTAGGGGTTTGCTTGTCAGCATGCAATATTGTTAGCAAATTACCTGTCCTATGTATTGTACATTACCCGTATCAATGGAGAAAAAGAGTGCGATATTGTTACAACATTCAACTCTGAGGCTATGACAATGACAATGACAATGACAATGATTTTTTTTATTTTCTTAGGCCAATATCTCTATCTCTTTGCGTTAGCGCGAGCGCGTAACAACGGCGCGCATTACTTTTACGCGATGAAATACGCGATAAAGTAAAGTGCACGATGAAGTGCGCGTGAAGAGAGCGATGAAGTGCGTGAGTTTGAAATGCCAATTAGAGCTAGCTTTAAGTGCATTTAGCGATAAAATTTCAAAAATTACAATTTATTCTCGCACTTTTCCCAAAATTTGTGTGTATAATAATAATTATATTAGATTTCTTTCGTGGTATATCGTATATATTGCATTCATCAGCATAAATATTGCACTCGTCTTCGACTCGTGCAATATGCATGCTTTCTGAATGCAATATCCGTACGATATACCACTCAAGTACATCCAATATTATATAAATATATAGATTATGAAGGTAGTATAGTAGAAGAAAAAAGAAGACAACGACATAGAAGATAGAGACAACAGAAGCGAAACAAGAAGAAGAAGAAGAAGAAGAAGAAGAATCTTCATCATCACATTGTCGTAATATTGTTGCAATAGGAGTTTTTTTTTTACAAAAATGTTAATAAATTTGTTTTGCAGAAACACGTTGCATTATAGAGTAATCTGACAGATCTTCATTCCCAATTTGAGAAAATGACTTACATGATGTACAGATGTACAGTAGTTGTAGATTTTATGAAATTTCTGGTTATAATGTTGACCTTCAATAAACCCTCAGGAACGATTCTATGTTAGAAGTTTAGAATAATTTTATACAATTGTCATTGAAAAGGTACTGAAACTTCTGTTTGTTTGCTTTTTGAATATTTCTTAAAGTTATGGAAGAAATTTGGGGAGATGAATATTAATACATGTATGTATGTAAATGTGCTATGGTTGTCTATCTCACAGGAAAAACTTATGGAATGGGAGTAATTCTTGATGCCCAACAAGCGGATTACTTCTATTCAGTCGATAATCGAGTTTCAGCTGGTTTTCAAGTCATGGTTTTCGACCAGAACGATGAACCGCTGGTCAGCGAATTGGGATTCGCTGTATCGCCTGGCGCTGAAAGTCTAGTTGGTGTTGAAATTATACAAGTAACAGTTAATTGTTATTACAAATTCACCTTTGAGTCACGGTAACCGGGGGCGCAAGTCCATTTTTTAATGTAGGAGGGGGGGGGGTATATCACATGCAGGAACCTGCCTGCCAATTTTTTGTACTAGGCAAATTACTAGCCAAACAACTTCTGACAAGCGGGGGGGGGGTTGGGGGTGGTCAGGGGGCCGACGACGACCAAAACCATTTTTTGCCCGCCAATTGATATTGTGTCACCCACCATAAAAACCGTGGGGGGGGGGGGAGTATGTTCCCCTGTCCCCTCTGGATTGCGCCCCTGTGAGTAACAATACATGTAACAGATACTGTATATACCTTATTTTTTCATATAAAATATGCGTTTATGAACATAGTTAACAAAAGGATCCATAAGCCTAATCTAACGGTTCACTACAACTGAATTAAATCATTACTATCAAATTATTGCGTAAAATGAGACACTCAATTTATGAATTGTCATTTTCCAAAAGACATCTATGCACACGGCTCTTAAAGGAATTATGCCCCATACGATAAATTGTTCCAACAACACTCTCTGAGATATTGTTCCAGACTTAAAGAGAATACACAGTACTGGTTGATGATGGAAAATATTTCATCAAAATTTCACATTTCCATATTTTCCAGCTGAGAGTAAATTACATTTGCATTATAATGTGGGACTAATTCACTTTATATGCAATAAAAAGTTGAGAAATTGGCAGTTTGAGTACCCGACGGAGTAGGCTCCGTTGCTGCAGTGTGTATGGCAACAATTAACATAGTCCCACATATAGATTTTTGTGTTAGTACTTTGTCAGCAGTGGGGATTTGTGTAACAGATATGCCCAAAACGAAGTGTTCTGTTGTTTTCAACTACTCTCTCTTGTACTGTAGTGACATTTTTAGAATACCATCTGTTCACAGGAGGTTTGAAAGCAGTTGATATTAAAATGTTGTTCTGCAAGTAATCAACCAGTACTGTGTATTCTCTTTAAGAATTTATGTGGATAAACGTACCCTTTGATCCACATAATTTTTACAGAATGTTTTAACTCATTTTTGGAAAGATGATTTTATTTTGGAAGTGACAAATGTTTTAGCTTAGGGAGTCGTGAAATATTTGATCATTTTGGGGTGAATACTAGGAGTACGCAATTAAATTAACTAACTTTTCACGCTGAGTTTATCAGGGGATAAAAATGACAATTGTTCTTTTCATATTTTGTTTGAATTGTGCTTTCCTTATTGCTGTATTGAAAATTGTAATTTTTCTTTAGATGGTACCTAAGCACAGTATCCAGTTTTAGTGTCTCCCGTACAAAGGTGAAGGAGAAAAAAATAATTGTTACGATTGTTCAGTTTAATTTTACATATGTGCACAGATGCAACATTGGCGCTCAAGGGGTTTTCTCCATAATTCGACTGAAGTGAGGGCAGTGTGATTTCGGAAATTTTTGGCCTGGGGCACTGTGTCCAGCTTCATTGACGCTGTTACGAATTGGAAAATGAATGATTGCATTTCGACATTCGACCATTTTTGCCGCGTACAGATCTTTACTCGGAAAAAATCACTAAAAAAATCCTGTCGCGTAAGCTCCAATCGTGTTTTTAACAACCTCTTGCACAAAGTTTATTCTGAATGAAAATCGACAAAAGTGAAATGGAACAGACATTTTACCTATCATAATCACGTTTTAAGGATATGCTTTTCAATTAAAGGCACCGTATAACAATATTTTCATTTTAAAACATGCAAGCTACATAAATTCCCATGCTCCTATTGTCTTTGATAAGGTTTAAAACGAAGCCATGAAAAAAAATCACATGTCAAAATGATCATTAAGTGCTTTAAAAAAGTCAAAATCACAGGGAGACCATTCCAGTTTTTGCACCATAGACTGCTGTATAGCAGAATTTTCATCGGTTGAGAATAATTCGTGTGCCAATTTTTATCTGTACATATTTTACAAGTGACGGCATAACTGTGTAAACTTTAGTGTTCTAGGGTGTTTATTTGTCCATTCAAACACTGTCAGATGTGTCAGATATATAGCAAAGTTTAACAATATTTAAAGGGTCTTCCACAATGTTATGCAGTGTGTCCCAGAAAAAAAGGAAACCGAATTTCATGGCAAAAATATTCCATCATAATAAACAATATATTTGATGAATTGGGTATGTTTGTAAAGCTGTGTTTCTCTTCTTTCATTTGATACACAACATATTATTTATTGCTCGCGCATGATTGAATTAAAACAATGAATATTGATGCTACCAAAATTTCATTTGCACGCACGAATTCCATGTTTGAGTGCATTTTCGGGGTAGTAAATGTAATTATTTTTAAAAGATAAAAGCATGACATGAATATTTAATATTTCTTCTTTTATCTGACACCTCATGCGTAAAAATGAATAATGTATGACGGAGAACGAGTAAAATTAAAACATGCCTGTTTTAGCGTGATTTTCAGTATGAATAGATTTTGAGCTTTTTGAGGCAAGCTGAATAAAAGGTTCACGCACAGCTGACTTCACGCAATATCTTGCTTGGGGCACAACAATAGGCTCCGAATAATGTAAGCGAGGTTATTTTTTTGGTTACTGGCTGCCAAATCCAGAAAGCAGAGTCAATGAATGCATTTTGGAACATTTCTGAAAACAAGCATCATTTCAAATTGTCTTTTCTCACTCATGCATTACTCATTTTTTATAAATAAGGTATCATACGAAAGAAGATGAAATAGGCTTTTTAATGATGTCCTTCAATATTGAAGATATTCTGAATACATTCAAGCGTGACAGTTTGAATTTCAAATTTGCTCGTGCAAATGATTTTATACCTGTGTCCCTTCTGATTGTCTTTGTTCAGTCATGCGTGACTAGAAATCTCTGTGACTGGTATCAAATTAAAGAAGAGAAAATATGCTTTCCAACTATGTACGAATGTTTTTGTCATATTTGTTATTAACATATAGTAATATCTTCATCAATCTCGGTTTCCTTTTTTGTGGGACACACTGTATAGTGTCTTTAATATTTGCAAGAGAGGCTTTATAACTAAATGGCAGATGTTATCTCGTTGTTCTCATAACAGGTCGAAAACCTACCACCACCTCATGGTGTTTGTGGTGAGAAGAAACTAAAATATTACGACACGTACACTGCGTCGGGTTGTCGGCAAGAATGCCAAACGGACTTCGTCGTCGATACGTGTGGGTGCCGAGCACCTCACATGCATGGTATGATAATGATAGTGATACATTAAATGAAAATGATAATGACAAGGATAAGGACGAGAGGATGAGGATGAGGAGGATGAGGATAAGAATAATGATAAGGATAAGAATGAGGATGATGAAGAGGAGGAGGAGGAGGAGGATAAGGATAAGGATAAGGATAAGTATTAGGATGAGGATAATGGTAATGATAAGGACGTGGAGGAGGAGGAGGAGAAGGAGAAGGAGAAGGAGGATGATAAGTAAGAGGATGATGATAATGATGAAGATAAGGATAAGTATGAGGATGATGAGGGGGGTGAGTATGAGGGTGAGGATATGGATAATGAAAAGGATGAAGATGAGAATAAAGATGATGAAGATGAGCATGATGATAACGAAGGATAAGTATGAGGATTATGAGGATGAGTATGAGGATGAGGATATGGATAATGAAAAGGATGAAGACGAGGAAAAGGATAAGGATAAGCATGAGGATGAGGATAAGAATAAGGATAAGGATAAGGATAAAGATAATGGTAATAACTATAACGTTTGTAATCATTTGCTTTACATAAAAAGAGGTATGATTAATTTTACACATCATGTCGCACAGAGAAACATGCCAATGCTGGACAATTTTGACGATACGAACAGAAAGTCGAATACAACGCAGATCAACAGGTTATAGATACACGTTAATAACGATATGGAACACGTATCCGTACTTGCAACATTAAAACCGTCGGAGCGGTGTGGTGTACAGTGACATTAATTTTGATTATTGGATTGCTTTTTCGATTACTTACTCTTATTGTCATTGAGAGCATCTCTACATTAAATTAATTGGAAACTAATATCGACTCTTTATGTTATTCAAGTGCTTTACTATAAATGCTGTTTTTATTAACAATTGACGGTGAAACTGAAATAGTTTTTATATAGGTAGGCTCCTATGTGCCAAAACCAACTTGGAATTAATTTGCTCAAGGCTCAGAGAAAATATATGAAGACAGTAGAGTAGACACAAAAAGAACACGACATGTAATGGTCCAATCGTCAATATCATACATGTGAATACATTTCAAAACACGTGTAAATACAAACTTTCAGTAAATATAGTATTATTTCAACCATAATATCTGTGGAATGAATCTTTTATCTTGGCTGTGGTAAATTAAATGGGAATACCCTCCGGTTTATATTATCTACCCAACGTCCTTGGATATGGTATCCGGCTGTGTGATTTGAATATTTTATTTGATATATATGCGATGCACACTTACACCATGGAAATATGAAATAAAAATATTAACATGAATACTGCTGAACAAATAATGGTCACATTTGTTCTTCAATTGGTACAATCATTCAAGCCATCATTTCTGATTCATTGTCAATTCAAATTGCAATTGATAATATTCTGCATATTGGGCTCCTCATGATGTATGTTAACAGAGTGGTTTCCACATGACAAGGCTATACGTATAACAAGACGATGAAGACAGGGCACATAACATAAATTGATAGAATTATAAAAACAACATAGCCCTATACTAGCTGTATTATACATAATTGGAATTGGTACTCTGATTGGCATGTACATGTATGTTATTGGTACTAGGTGTTAAAAATAAGATTTGTCAATTTTGGTATTTAATAGCACAAAAACTATACACTAGATTAGACTGGTATTGAGTATAGTTGCTTTTGAATAGTGAACATGAATAAGATATCAATAATCGGTTTTATGTAATTCATGCTTATTTAAAAAGTTAGGGTTCAGATTTTGCTCAATATCCACCCCCCGTACAAAATTAAAACTGTACAGAAGTCTAATGGTGTGTGTGTGTGTGTGAGAGTGTGTGTCTAGTCCCCACACAATAGAAATAGACAATGGCTGTGGATAGTGAATAGAGTCTAGCAGTCGCCAGGCTACCTATGAATATTAATAAAGCATTTATCTCCCGTGGAGTAGTCGATGAGAGATTGGCATACCAAAGTTTCCAATGTGCAGTCTCTGGTAGCCATTGTCTATTTCTATTGTGTGGAGACTGAACACACACTCTCACACACACCATTTGATTTCTGTACAGTTTCAATTTTTGGACAGGAGACTGGATATTGAGCAAAATCTGAACCCTAACTTTTTAAATAAGCATGAATTACATAAAACTGAATATTGATATCTTATTAAAACCACTTCCACCGTAAATGTTCACTATTCAACTGCAACTATACTCAATGCCAGTATAATCTGGTGTATATTTTTGTGTTATTAAATACTAAAATTGACAAATCTTATTTTTAACACCTAGTATGTATGCACGTAATTTAGTCCCATCTACCATTCCTATTTTTTTTTCAGGTAGTACAGCGCGGGTGTGCAATCCTGTAGAAATTTATGACTGTGTCAGAAGTGCTGTTGGTAAGAAGTGAAGACCAATTTTTGCACTGTTTCAAATTATGTTTGATTACCTCTCGTTTTCAAGAACACAAAACATGCATTTCATAATTTAATTTTAATTAATTTACTTGTTATGAGTGTCGTATAAAAAGCTCTCCATGGTAAATCATTACGTAGCAAATGTTTTTCGTGATCATGACTACTGACCCTTTGGTATAAGGAGAGCAAATAATCGTTATGAGAAATAAACAAATGAATGGTTTCGGGAAAGGAGTTTGCATCCATTCACTAATCTGACCAAGCGTATAATAAGTGTCATATTTAATTCAAACAGTTCCGTTTTGAAATAATTAAGATATTTAAATTTTAGTAGAAACTATACTGAATGCAAATCAAACGCTAAAAATAATCTCCCCAATAATTTAGACGGAATATTCATGAATATAACAAATTAGAAATATAAATAATGTTATGGTAAACATTTAAAAGCAGGCTGTGAGTTTTCATTTTGCTTTTGTCCTGCCCATCCTTTGTTTTTGGATCCGATCCTTTGTCATCCATTCATACTGCTTTGTTTGTGTACATAAATGTGGCGTATTTCTTTGTGTGTGTGTGTTTCTTACCTTATAAATACTGAAAATGGAAAAATGGAATCATTCATTTCATTCAAAGCGTACCAAAATTGGCAGGTTTGGCACGTGTTGAGAAAATGCACGATTAACTATGAAATATCACCTTTTTATCTACCCCTGTATACAGCTAGGTTTGTTGATGATAGCATGTCTCATAACTGCGGATGCCCTGTTCCATGTAACTCTACGACATACACGCCTACCGTGACCCAGGCCTCTTTTCCGTCCGATTTTTGGAGCACGACGCTTACGGGTCTATACCGCAATATGTTTAACATTACCGTTAATGAAGAATATTTCGGGTAAGTCTTTTGCAAGACACTATCTGATAATCGAATTGAATTGAATTGTTTTATTTCGGTATTTTCCGTACAATTTTGACAAATGAAAACTTATATTACAATATCATTAGATTACATCAGTATATTAATAAATCTACAAATAATTGTTACATAAAACAAATTAGCATTATTTAATGTCATTTGATATACAATATTTATACAGATAAAGATGGAAAATACCGGAGGCCCCTATCATAAGACGAGCTTGATTGTAGATAGAGGCCTCCAAAAAAAACCAAAAAACAAATAACATCTATATGGGGTAACTAAGAGTGCAGACAGTAGAGAAAAAAAAATGAAAGAAAGTGGAAACAAAAGCAAGAAGAAAAATAAAGTGAGAG
>JZLH01S0180053.1:13412-30332 GCA_001188425.1 Eucidaris tribuloides | reverse complement strand
TCCGATGAAACAAAATAAAAAGGCAAAAGAAGAGGGTAAACACAGGATTAAATGATTATTATTTCCGAAATAGATGTTAAAACAAAGAACGTCGAGATCAGGTGGGATGGTACTGGGCAAGAATGTATTTTTTCATTGCTGTTTTGAATGAATTCAGTGATGTGCATGTTTTGATAGCATTTGAAAGTGGATTCCAAATGTCAGGACCGTAATGTCGGATAGATTTATGTGCTGATAAAAGCTTTGGGTTATTTAGATGGTAATTTGCTGAGTTGCAAGTGGGATACGTGTGTATATTGCTATTGCAGGTCATTAAATCAAGGAAGTACGGAGGTGCTAGCTGATTGGTAATTTTGAACATTAACATGACAGTTTGAAACATATTGATGTCGTGGACTTTGAGAGTTTTTAATTGAGAGAATAGAGGATCTGCGTGTGAACGATAATTTGATCCAGTACAAATGCGGAGAGCTTTTTTCTGCAAGAGTAAAACTGGATTTGTTTTAGTCAATCCGCAATTAGCCCAGACAATATTGCAGTAAGATATATGTGGCATAATTAATGTGTTGTAAATGGTAATAAGTACATTGCTCGGAACGATGTTTTTCAACTTAAAAAGAATACCTACTCCTCGTGCAACAAGGATAATGCTCGATGAAATCATTCGTGTTGATGTATTTCATAGCTAAATATGTCAAATGTAATCAATTTTTCTTCATGGAACATAAAAGACGATTGTTTTGCTCCGCAACGTGCTTGGGTCATGTGTGAATAGATCTTGGTCCGTTAGGAAATAATATTTTGTTGTTACATTCGGCGAATTATGCTGTGGTCCATCGGTACTACGCGCTAATGATACTAAAGATCAATACATGTCCGTCAGACTCACGAAGTCTGATCAAGAATCAGTCCTGTAACTCTAAAAGATATCCCCGGTCTAAACATACTATTGATCATCAAATCAGCAAACTTCGGATCTATGATCCGGCAACCAGCAACCAGCAACTCCAAGACAATTGGCCTTCACGCCGCCGACCTTTGTGTTACAAGGGCTTAATTGGTTAGGGACGCTTTAAACCCTCAATTTTCAAACCAAATGCCTCTTCAAATTATGCACTTGTTGTAATAACGTATATGAATACCGAAGTAACTGTTGGACTTAAACATGTAGTGTCTCCATACTTGAAACCGCTAAATGGTAATGTCCTAGTTTTCGCACGTCCGTTTATTATCATGAACGGACGATAAGCGCTGCCAAAATATGAAAAACGACTGAACCAAATATTTGCTCACAGCATTTCAAAATATGTCAGATATCCTGATAGAAGACGTGTCATGATCCCTGATCATAGCAGTAAAGTTTCCTTAATGTGCATTTAACCTTCAAAGGCCCACTGTCAATGGTCAACTTAACCACTGAGAGGATGTTAACTAGTCCAGGAATACAGGCACATATTCAGGAATATGGACTGTTGCAATGCCAAAGTTTACAGATTGTGGGAGGAATCAAAAGTTGTATTTTTTCCACACTGTCATGGCTGTTTCCGTTGCACTATGGGTGCCATTAGTGCACCCTGTTTATGATTTTAGTCAAAAGAGGGCGTTTTTTATCCTGTCATGACAGTGGATCTTTAAATGACAACTTTAGACTTCATATTTCTCTAGTTTATACCTTCTCTTTGAGTTTTCAAACTACAGTTCATAATTTGCCATTTATTTCGGGTCCGTGGGTCCAATCGGACCAATGAAACTTCAACGCTGTTCATTTTGCTCGTCTATAAATTAATTTGCATTAAAGATTCCTTTGTTTTTTTGATCCACACTTCCAACGATCATTCTCCTGGTTAAATCAATATGTAAGATTATACGTCGGTGGTCGAATTTCATAACTTAATCAAACGTTGATAACAATGACAAAAATTGATTTTTTTTTTCATCCATTCGACTAAGACTTCTTCAGTCGCTGGAAATGTTGGTAACATTACTTGTTATGGTTTTTCATGGTTTGCATACAGGAACAACATGTGTTTTATCAACATCTTCTTCAAAGAGCTCAGCATCGAAAAGGTCACCCAACAAGCGGCGTATCCATTCTTCAGTTTGCTTTGTACGTGCAATTATATAATTTGGAATCATCCACACAGATCCGTAAACATGTAATTTTTTTAAATAATTATTATAGAAGAAAACACTATCCTGTCTGTTAAGACGAGAGTCAACATTTGATTTTTTTAAACTTATAATCGATTTTGTTTTGTCGACCATTATTGTGAAGATGTAGCTTTTTCCCATCCTGTTAATGGGATGTTTCATGATGTGCAATGTGCATTTGATGGGATGGAATTTTTTCATCAGAATTTTCCATAATAATGTTTATCTTATTCAGACGACCATACCTCTTAGTTATGTAACTATCAAAAAAAGTGGCAGTTGTATTATTTTGGTGACAATTAAAGAACTTATAAACTATACATAAACATGATCCTAAAATTGGCTAACACCTGCTTTATAAAACTTGCGCTGTAGAAATACTTTCTTTCGATGATCATGTTGATAGATATATAAAAATAACATTATCAATTGACCTCAGTATTGGTACAATCTTGTATAGTATAGTTCAAAACACTTTTACCACACTCAATTGACAATGTTCTCATTATTTCTCCTTTTCCTTCTCTCTCCCATTCGTTGTATCAACTCCTCTTTCACCATTCCTTCGATTTCTCTATTTGTCTTTCTTCATCCTTGCCAGGTGACATCGGTGGATCATTGGGCCTATGGTTGGGTGGAAGTATCTTAACAGTTTTTGAATTCGTCGATTTATTTAGTCACTCCACCTACTTTTACTACTCAAGATTATCAAGAAGGCGCTGATATCTTTGCAATGAAAGGCTGCTGTAATAATATCATTATTTTTGTATAAAAGGTGTTTATATGAACAATAGCCGACGAAAAACACGAAGGATCCAGAAGACAATCAAACGGTTCACTGTAACTCAACGAAATTAATACTTTCAATGGGGGCAATGAGACATTAAATCTATAAATTGACATTTTCCAAAAGAAACATGTGCACAAGGCTCTTAAAAACTTGAGCCCCATATGAAAAAAATGTTTTATCAACATGGCCAGGTGGAATGTTTCAGACCTTCAACCTGTGTGGATGAAGCTTCTCTCCAGCTGATGAGTTTTTGCAGCAGGAATCAAGATATCACAATCAGGAGAAAGGACGCAAGAAGCATTTAATTTAAGTCTTTAGGACACTGTCCCTGACAATTATCATTCTATGATGGGCTCCAAGTATCACAAATTTTAAACACCTAATTTGTGGAATTAACTGAGTGGATGCTGATACAAGGATGAAGAACAACTCAGATTTGGTTGCCTTCGACGGATACTCGACCAATGTGTATCTGTCCGTGTCAGGTCAACTCCCCTGGAGGACAACTCCACATGGGACGATTCCCACCTGACAACTTTCCCCGGAGAACAATTCTCCCGGAGGACAGGTCCCCTGAAGGACAGCTCCCCTCGAGGACAACTTCCCCGAAGACAACTTCCCAGAGGTTAACTCCCTCGGCGGACATCTTCCCCGAGGAAACCTCAGATTTTTAAGCTGGAAGCATCGTTGAACTCCTCCATGAGAGTTTTTCTTCAGAGGAGTTGTCTGCCAGAGCAGTTGTCCTCGGTGGAATTGTCCTCCAATGGCCCTTGGAGGAATGTCCTCCGGGGGAGTTGTCTTTCAGGAGAGTTGTCAGACGGAAGTCATCACCGGGTGAGTTGTCTTCCGTGGAAGTAGACCTGGAACCGTACCTTTAATCCGGAAGAAAATGAGTCGCAGCAAGAGATGACATGGAAGTCGTGTAAACAAGGCACTCCATAATTGAGCTGTAGTGATATATTAAGTATGTAGGTTTGACTTAATGGCTGAGACATACCGCATGATGAACTTCAACAACAGATGAAAGGCAAGAACGACTTGGAGACTATTTTTCATGAATGAGCAGGTTTAATTTAATGTATGAATCTAAAAAAGGAGATATAACGTAAAATACAGTATATTACTGATACATGTTGCATGCTGTATAACATATTCAATATTTAAGTATATATGCTAAGACATGTTGGCAAAGAGCTAGTTAATTACTTCCAAAATGTGACTTTTGATACGCCAACAAAATAGTATCATTTCATTTTTTTATCATGTAAGAGGCTTAAGAATATGCAGTTGTGTGTGGATGTGCATTTGAAGTTTACAGTCATGAAGGGTTTTTTTTTGCAAATTTTATAACATGTACTTTACTTATACACGTTGCCTACATGCTAAATTCAAGAAAACGATTGAACTTCATAATAGAAAACAGAAACTTTAAAACTTTCTATAAATTGTACATATAATTATTTTCATAAACACTATAAATACTTCAAAAGAAATATTAAAACTGCGGAAAAAATTGTTGAAACTAAATCTTTTCTTGTAATTCAACTTATAGTACAGTGTAATAATAAAAGAGAAAAATTAAAGGGAGAAGGCGCCAGCAACTAACAGGCATAAGTTAAGAAAATATTTTAGTTCTTGCCAACCAATTAGATTGCACATGCACTGCAGGGAGCTGACCATGCGTGACCAATACATGTCACGTGACGTATGTTAGCTGCACCGCGGTACTGTATGCACTGTTTGAATTGATAAGCTCCTCCCCCTATAGCTGTTTCTGCAAGTTTTGTCTTAGGGTAAAACTTACAAAGACGTAAAATAAACACAAATTAACCCTTGATGAGGGTGAGTATCACACAGTACCCCTTATTTAGGCTGTTTTTGTCACCATATACCATAATTCTCACAATACTCACAATGTCATTTTTATTCTTAACTTATGCCTGTTAGTTGCTGGCGCCTTCTCCCTTTAAAGTAACTTTTAAATGTAAAAGATACTAATTTATTATGGTAGATACATTATTTCATTTGAATTTATATAGAACATTGGCATTCAGAGATAATGAAGAGTACACTGTATAAATACATGTACAAAGTTTCATGTATACATTTCGTAACTTTAGGCAGAGTAGATTTACCTAATATCATCTTGTAAGGTAACGTATACTGTTAAGGTGAATCGTAAAGACAATTCTGAAATAATATATATAAATAAAACTAACTACCAATAGCTTTCTACTTTATTGGAATGAAATATACTGGCTGAATTGTCAACGGAATTGTAATAATGTTGTCGAAGTAACAGATTATATATTCAAAAACACACACATATACATTTATTTGACACTCAAATTATTTAAACAATGACAGCAAAAATCTTAATATTTCTCATTTGTATTGTTCTATTACGGGGGAAATCTGTATGTAAATCAATTGCACTGATTTCTAATCCGTAGGTAATAAAAAGGTAGAGTACAAAGAAGGTAGAATTATTCGGAGACTCTATCAATGTCACAATTGTCAAATTTCAACATCAATTTGTTCCTTTGTTTCCTTTCTGTGTAATTTGGAAAATGATATGTACAAAAAAGCCTGGTAATTGGTAAAAATATAATATGTAATACAGTACTATTTTTGAACAAAGTCTTATCAAATTAATATATCATAATTTCAAACTATGCTGGGGAGTAGCTTGTGGGTATTAAATTTCACAGAAATGTTTTACCCGTGTATAATAAAAAAAATCTTTCTATGTCAGTCTTTGCGAAATATGTTTGCGTTTTATCATATTACTAAATCATTGAAATAACATGGAAACTCTAAGAAATGATTATACATTAATGTTTCTGGAATTAGGTCATCAACGCAAAATTTACCATTATTAACAATAGAACAGGCAATTGTTTCATTTTTTGACATGGTCATTACGTTTGTAATAAATGTATTATGTTTATACCATAAATCTATATTGTATATAAAATATATGCACATAAGTACGTATATAAAGATATAATGTACATATATAATTATATTCGTTTATGTATGTTTGTATTTTTATGAAAAATGTGGCCTTGGGAGGGTCACTTATGTGTGTATCATTTTATCTATGCCCTACATTAATATCAATAGTGTCGTTTGTATGTCATGTTCCGGTTATTAAATACGTACATTAATAGTATTTTCGTTATATTATATCACTATATTATCTGTACTTACATCTAGCTTCAAATCGCTGTGCAATTAAATAAACACATAAACTCTTCAAAAAAGTTTTGGAAATCTGAGTTTGATCGATTATTTCTCACCTTTTTAGTAGAAATCAATGCGTTCTTGGTATCATCAGAAAAATGATTTATTTTTTTTCTTTAAAATAGTACCGTACTTGATATGACAATATCTTCCGGTAAAGGACGGTGTTTTAAATTATGGGACAAGGTGTAAATTTAAAATCTCCAAAAATGAGCATCGGATGCCATGAAGAGTAAATAAAGAACATGTTCTTTTGTATACAGTTATACCTTTCGTTCTCAGCTATAATGCCATAAATGTCAATTTCAACAGGAGCTTCACTTTACCTTCATTTGTTTTTTTTACTTTGAAATAAAAGATTTCGAGATCTGTTTTAAATGGCCATATTATGATTGTTTCTTTCTTGTTAGTTTGCTTGTGCACATAAATTCATGCTAATATTATGTTAGAATGCATAACAACCAAAAAGACATTGGGAATCTCACTCATCAACACAAAAAAATGAAAAAAATGAGTGACTTACAGAACTTGATTTATTCCGCAAACCCTTTAATCTCAAAGTTAAAGAATAAAGTGGCAGGAGCTCATATTGAAATTGACATTTATGGCTGATCAGCTGAGAACACAAGGCATGACTCCATGTAAAAGAACACGTTCTTTATTGACTATTCATTACTACCAGTGTTCATTTTGCAGCTTTTCAAGTTACACCTTGCAGCTTTTCAAGTTACACAGTGTTATATTTTAAAACACTGTCCCTTCCTTGATGGCATAATCATAACAAGTAGGGTTCGGTTTCAAAGACATTTAGATATTCTCTTTGATGGCATCAAGCGTGCATTGATTACGTTTAAGTGAAGGGACAAAACAATCGATCAAACTCAGATTTCCAAGCTGTTTTCAGGAGTTTCAATACATATATACATATACATATAATGTGTGTGTGTTAGTCAGTCAGTCAGTCAGTCAGTGTGTGTGTGTGTGTGTCAGTCAGTCAGTCAGTCAGTCAGTGTGTGTGTGTGTGTGTGCGTGCGTGTGTGTTTGTGTGTGTGTGTGTGTGTGATGGTGTGTGTGTGTGTGTGTGTATGTGTGTGTGTGTGTGTGTGTGTGTGTGTGTGTGTGTGTGTGTGTGTGTGTGTGTGTGTGTGTGTACGTGTACTCGTCTTACGTTTTAATTTTACGCTTTATGTTAATTACATTATAAATCAAGTGACTTTAGATCGAATTTTAATAACACCTTTGCCTCCAACGTGGTCGTTAAAAGATATTTGTTTTCCCTTGACAAATAAACTCTACTTACCTAGGCGATTTGGAAAAAAATAAATAAAAGTGAAGGTGAAAAGCCGATAAGTGCACCTCTTGTAAGCATGTACATCGCAGGATTTTATTTTACACATTGTCGCTTTATTACCATTCATTATAGCTTCCATTCCGTGTAAGTTTGATTAGAAATGAAAAGTGGCGCTTGAAGTGAGCTGTTGTGGAACAATGTCATGTTTAAAGGCAAGGCATCTATTTTTCAAGAACATGTCTGTAAAATTTGAAGTCAGTAATTACATACAATTTAAAAAATGCACAAAAGGGCCTTTAGTTTAGTGCGTGTCCTATGCGAGGAGTTTTTTTGTCTAGGAGAAAGTAATTCAAATCCAATTTAATGGTCACTATAATTTCACTAAGGCCCTTTAGCATAGGAAATAGAGATAGAAACTCAGTTTTAGTGGTATTTCTAAATACTAGTGTATTTACACAATTTTAGGCAAGCAAACGAGATGACCCGCCTTCAAATCAAACTGGTCAGTTTTCTGTAACAACGTTCCACTTCATAATATCCAAATCCACGTCTGAAACTAAGATTATTGCATAGAGTAATGCCTGGACTGGGAGATTCTGGCTAAATTACCTAATTACCAAAAGGAGGGAAAGGTGAAATGTCATTTGCACTTGTAACGTATAACTTACCTCTGACAGAAAGAGGAATACTAAATAGTAAGTGTTTTAACACTGTACTGTTTGTAGTACTAATTAACATTCCTGCTTCGTCAAGGAGAAAGGTTGCCAACACTTTATCATCCACATGAATCTAAAAAAGGAGATATAACGTAATAATAGTATATTACTGATACATATTGCATGCTGTATAACATATTCAATATTTGTACAGTATATATATGCTAAGACATGTTGGTAAAGAGCTAGTTAATTACTTCCAAACTGTGACTTTTGATACGCCAACAAAATAGTATCATTTCATTTTTATCATGTAAGAGGCTTAAGAATATGCAGTTGTGTGTGGATGTGCATTTGAAGTTTACAGTCATGTAGGTTTTTGCAAATTTTATAACATGTACTTTACTTATACACATTGCCTACATGCTAAACGATTGAACTTCATGATAGAAAACTAAAACTTTAAAACTTTCTATAAATTGTATAGATAATTATTTTCATAAACACTATAAATACTTCAAAAGAAATATTAAAACTGCGGAGAAAATTATTGAAACTAAATCTTTTCTTGTAATTCAACTTATAGTACAGCGTAATAATAACAGAGAAAAATTAAAGTAACTTTTAAATGTAAAAGATACTCATTTATATAGATACATTATTTCATTTTAATTTATGTAGAACATTGGCATTCAGAGAGAATGTAGAGTACACTGTATAAATACATGTACAAAGTTTCATGTTTACATTTTGTAACATTAGGCAGAGTAGATTTACCTAATATCATCTTGTAAGGTAACGTAAAGATAACTGTTGAGGTGAATCGTAAAGACAATTCTGAAATAATATATATAAATAAAACTAACTACCAATAGCTTCCTACTTTATTGGAGTGAAATATACTGGCTGAATTGTCAACGAAATTGTAATTATATTGTCGAAGTAACAGATTATATATTCAAGAACACACACTTATACATTTATATGACACTCAAATTATTGAAAACAATGAAAGCAAAAATCTTAATATTTCTCATTTGCATTGTTCTATTACGGGGGAAATCTGTATGTAAATCAATTGCACTGATTTCTAATCCGTAGGTAATAAATAGAGTACAAAGAAGGTAGAATTATTCGGAGACTCTATCAATGTCACAATTGTCAAATTTCAACAACAATTTTGTTCCTTGCTCTGGGGTAGGACGTTTCATTTTCTTAATGACAAGTACGTAACGTGTGTTCACCATTTCCTTTCTGTGTAATTTGGAAAATGATATGCACAAAAAAGCCTGGTAATTGGTAAAAATATAACATGTAATACAGTACTATTTTTGAACAAAGTCTTATCAAATTAATATATTATAATTTCAAACTATGCTGGGGAGTAGCTTGTGGGTATTCAATTTCACAGAAATGTTTTACCCGTGTATAATAAAAAAAATGTTTCTATGTCAGTCTTTGCGAAATATGTTTGCGTTTTATCATATTACTAAATCATTGAAATAACATGGAAACTCTAAGAAATGATTATACATTAATGTTTCTGAAATTAGGTCATCAACGCAAAATTTACCATTATTAACAATAGAACAGGCAATTGTTTCATTTTTTGACATGGTCATTACGTTTGTAATAAATGTATTATGTTTATACCATAAATCTATATTGTATATAAAATATATGCACATAAGTACGTATATAAAGATATAATGTACATATATAATTATATTCGTTTATGTATGTTTGTATTTTTATGAAAAATGTGGCCTTGGGAGGGTCACTTATGTGTGTATCATTTTATCTATGCCCTACATTAATATCAATAGTGTCGTTTGTATGTCATGTTCCGGTTATTAAATACGTACATTAATAGTATTTTCGTTATATTATATCACTATATTATCTGTACTTACATCTAGCTTCAAATCGCTGTGCAATTAAATAAACACATAAACTCTTCAAAAAAGTTTTGGAAATCTGAGTTTGATCGATTATTTCTCACCTTTTTAGTAGAAATCAATGCGTTCTTGGTATCATCAGAAATATGATTTATTTTTCTTTAAAATGGTAACGTACTTGATATGATTATATCTTCCGATAAAGGACAGTCTTTTGAAATATGGGACAAGGTGTAAATTTAAAAGCTCCAAAAATGAGCATCGGATGCCATGAAGAGTAAATAAAGAACATGTTCTTTTGTATACAGTTATACCTTTAGTTCTCAGCTATAATGCCATAAATGCCAATTTCAACAGGAGCTTCACTTTACCTTCATTTGTTTTTTACTTTGATATAAAAGATTTCGAGATCTGCTTTAAATGGCCATATATTGTTTGTTTCTTTCTTGTTCGTTTGCTTGTGCACATAAATTCATGCTAATTTTATGTTAGAATGCATAACAGCCAAAAAGACATTGGAAATGTCACTCATCAACAAAAGAAAATAAAAAAATAGTGACTTACAGAACTTAATTCATTCTGCAAACCCTTTAATCTCAAAGTTAAAGAATAAAGTGGCAGGGGCTCATATTGAAATTGACATTCATGGCTGATTGGCTGACCAGCTGAGAACACAAGGCATGACTCCAAATAAAAGAACACGTTCTTTATTGACTCTTCATTACCACCTGTGTTCATTTTGCAGCTTTTCAAGTTACACCTTATCTTATATTTCAAAACACTGTCCCTTCCCTGATGGTATAATCATACAAGTAGGGTTCGGTTTCAAAGAAATTTAAATATTCTCTTTGATGATATCAAGCGTGCATTGATTACTTTTAAGTGAAGGGACAAAAAAATCGATCAAACTCAGATTTCCAAGTTGTTTTCAGGAGTTTCAATACATATATACATATATATATATAAACACAACAAAAAAAGTAACTAACCCCTTTTCAAAATCTATAACTTAAAAACGAACGGTGTTGAGCACAAAAATTTGCAAGGATGTTTCTGCTCTAATTGACTAAATCTGTGAGAAATGTGATTGGTCCGGCAAGTCATGCATGAGTAAGCACATATTAATGGCAAAAAGTCACTTTTCAAAAGTCACAAGGGTCATTTTGGGGTTTTTGATGCAGGATTTTGCAAATCTGTTTCTGGTGAATGATTAATCGCTATTATGTTAATCATCTATCGTTGATCCTCTCATACTCTCTTGACACTTTTTGCATATTTTACGCTTCGGTGAGCGCAATTAAAAATGTCTACCCTTCTCGATTTTGAATTGTAAAATCTCTTAAATTTATGCAAAAATTTAAATCCGATTTTTTTCAGCAAAATATATCTTTACGTATTGTACGAACATAAGAGGTTGTAACCATGACATGGTGAGTGAGCACAACTTTATAAATAAAGGGAAAAATGTCATCATTTACCTTTTTTGCATAAGAGATGACTCATGTGACTTTTGAAAAGTGGCATTTTCACCTTTTATGTATGCTATTCATGCATGACCAACAGACCAATCACATTTCACACAGTAGTTAGTCAATGAGTGTAAACACTCTTGCCAAATTATTTGCACAAACTTGTTTTGTTAAAAGTTATGGTATGTTGAAAAGGGGGGTAGTTACTTTTTTGTTGTTGTTTATATAAGTGTGTGTGTGTGTGGTGTGTGTGTGTGTGTGTGTGTGTGTGTGTGTGTGTGTGTGTGTGTGTGTGCGTGCGTGTGTGTGCGTGCGTGCGTTCGTGTGTGTAAAGATCGAGTTGTAAATTTTGCGGTCTACGTGAAACGTCATCCTTGTTAATTCACCACTTACAGTAGCACTGTAACAAATGGAAAACTGGTGTCCACCGGAAATTAAATGCGTTGAAATGGATTTGAACAATATCGTCCCGGGCTACACAGTTCTAGTGGCCATTGAATGTAATGTGCAAGGTAACCTTCGGAGAAAACTAAGAGGTAAAAACTGCTTTTTCAATGTTTAAAATGGAAATGAAAAAAAGAATAAGAATTATAACGTCCATCGGAATTCCTAACTTCCATTAATGAAAACACAATAGTCATTTTCACTCCTGATTACCATATGATTTTAAATTGAATTTTGCCTACATTCATTACGTTTTATGCGGACAAAGAAGAAAAAAGACTTTTATAATTCTGTCATTCTCGATAGGTGCCCTGAAATAGAAACCGTGGAGAAGGTATTATCGATATGAATGTACTACTTTCTTGTGTATGCGGTTGTGCGTGTGTTTGTGTGTGTGTGTGTGTGTCTGTGTGTGTGCGTGATGTGTGTTGTTGTGTGTGTGTGTGTGTGTGTGCATGTGTGTATGTATGTGTGTGTGTGTTTGTGAGTGAGTGAGTGAGTGAGTGAGTGAGTGTGTGTGTGCGTGTGCTTGTGTGTGTACGTGTTTGTGTATGTGTGTATATGTGTGTGTGTGTGTGGTGTCGATGGTGTGTGTGTGTAAGTGTGGTGTTGTGTGTGTGTGTGGTGTGTGGTGTTGTGTGTTGTGTGTTGTGGTGTGTGTGTGTGTGTGTGTGTTTGTGCGTGTGTGGTGTGTAGGTGTGTGTACTCGTCTTACGTTTTAATTTTACGCTTTATGTTAATTACATTATAAATCAAGTGACTTTAGATTGAATTTTAATAACACCTTTGCCTCCAACGTGGTCGTTAAAAGATGTTTGTTTGCCTTTGACAAATAAACTCTACTTACCTAGGCGATTTTGAAAAAAGAAATAAAAGTTGAAGGTGAAAAGCCGACAAGTGCACCTCTTGTAAGCATGAACATCGCAGGATTTTATTTTACACATTGTCGCTTTATTACCATTCATTATAGCTTCCATTCTGTGTAAGTTTAATTACAAATGTAAAGTGGCGCTTAAAGTGAGCTGTGGTGGAACAATGTCATGTTTAAAGGCAGGGCATCTCATTTGCACCCCTCCTGTAGCACAGCAAAACATCACCCATGCCCTTTGACTATTTTTGAAGAACATGTCTGTGAAATCTGAAGTCAGTAATTACAAACAATTTTAAAAATGCACAAAAAGGGCCTTTAGTTTAGTGCATGTTCTATGCGAGGATTTTATTTTTGTCTAAAAGAAAGTAATTCAAATCCAAATTTAATGTTCACTATAATTCCACTAAGACCCTTTAGCATAGGAAATGGAGATAGAAACTCAGTTTTAGTGGTATTTCTAAATACTAGTGTATTTACACAATTTTAGGCAAGCAAACGAGATGCCCTTCAAATCAGAATGGTCGGTTTTCTGTAACAACGTTCCACTTTATAATTTCCAAATCCACATCTGAAACTAAGATTATTGTATAGAGTAATGCCTGGACTGGGAGATTCTGGCTAAATTACTTAATTACCAAAAGGAGGGAAAGGTGAAATGTCATTTGCACTTGTAACGTATAACTTACCTCTGACAGAAAGAGGAATACTAAATAGTAAGTGTTTTAACACTGTACTGTTTGTAGTACTAATTAACATTCCTGCTTCGTCAAGGAGAAAGGTTGCCAACACTTTATCATCCACGTAATGCACACCATAATGAACAGTGATGAATAATACAGCCAACATATTTATTCAGAGAGTCATTAATAATTATAGCCTGTGTTAAAAGGATATCTTCATAAATACGAGGAACAACCTTCACTACATTTTAATGGACGCTTGTTGTTTTATGACTGTTAAACTGGATGTGTGCCCGAGTTACGGAGTTGGGGTGGGTCACCCCGTTCAATATCCTCAATTCCCCTAAACTTTGACGTAGGGGGTTGATTATTTACTCTATATTTTTATCAAGTAATATATAGCAGGTTTAATGTATGCTACGTGATCGCTAGTTCAAGAACAATTTGCTCTGTGCTCATTTGCGGAACACCAGATCTATGCATGCAGTAATTATTTACGATTTGTAATTAAAGCTAGGTTTAAGTGGGCATGCGTGACTAATTCTTGATGCTCAAACCGTTATCTTAATTTTTGCAGGTCAGACTGTTTTGCTGATTTTCAGGCATGTCTACTTCTCTTCTTCAGACTCCATGTACTTGAAGCACTATCAACCATTATTTAGACTACTTGGTCAACTAGCATGACTAGTAAATAATACATAATTATGTGCTTCATAAATTTACCGTCAATGTTTCTTCGTCGGTTGTCCGCCAGAAGAGCTCTAGCATAACGTTCCTAACAGAAGGGTCTTAAAGGTTAGTGACATGGTTGGGAACACTTGAAAATGCCTCAAGAACCAAATGAGTTGAAATGTATACCAACTATACACTAGCTGGAGAGGATCTCCCAGCTGGAAGGATTTGTCTGTAATTTGTTTACTTAAGGAGAATCAAGCATAAACATAGGAGTATCTTAATTTTATCCGGGGACGATAAAAATAAGCCCCATTGAGAGCCATACAGCAGGTTTCCGTGCTAAGAGTGATATTGACATTGTTTATTTTAGAATGAGTCAACGTTTGACTACAAGATTTTCACAGAAGAATCCTTGCATAGTTTACTTGATTCTAGAGTAGTTTCAGCCCAAGTTGAAGACTACCCCCAATCATGTCATTTACCTTTAACACTAAATTGTCTCTAACTTGTAATTATTGCCTCTTTTCACATGAGATCAAAGTTGTATGACGTTTTTAGATCCTTCTGTCAGTCTGTTAAGTGCAAATATCAAAATAAGCAATATTTCTCAAATTAGAGAAAATTTATTGTTAAGGCCCTTCCGGAAACATATGCTAGGGCCCTTATGCCGGACAACTGACGTCCTCTGCTTTAGTAACACTGAGCCGAATATTATGGTTGATGGAAAAAGCAGGAATATAATAAAACAAAAATAACAATTAATAGTGGCCGAAATGAAACTGTTCCTTAACGATATTTCGAAGTTAAGTACGGGCAAAGGTACTAAGTAAAATATCATTAAAGGCGTAAATACATGTAATTAAAATATCGGATGTTTGAGGGCTACCTCCGTCTTCTTTCTGTCTTATTCTACAATGAACACACACACACACACACACACACACACACACACACACACACACACACACACACACACACACACACACACACACACACACACACACACACACACACACACACACACACACACACACACACACACACACACACACACACACACACACACACACACACACACACAGACATACACAGACATACACACACTCACACACACACGGTACACACATACATGTATACACACACATATAGACAGACACACATGGATGCATACACACATGGCACACAATTTCATAAACAAACATACACATTTATAATACTTTGTAAGTGTGTGTGTGTGTGTCTCTCTGTGTGTGTGTGTGTGTGTCGTGTGTGTGTGTGTGTGTGTGTGTGTGTGTGTGTGTGTGTGTGTGTGTGTGTGTGTGTGTGTGTTGCGTGAATATAAGGTAAACAAAGAGAAACAACTTGCTCATTAATTCGTAATTGAAGACGAACCATGCTTACAGCTCACAGTAAATGCTTCCTGCCCTAGCACCGCCTAGTAACGAATGGCATAATTGCGAAGGTATGTATCAACATAACACTGGTTATTAAACAAATGGCTGCAAATTAGCAATTAATACAATACTCAAATAAAGCTGTCATGAAAGGAGACTTTATTTAATGGCTTAATGGACTGAGTTATATTGGCAGAACTGCGTACATTATCTTGTTGGAGACTTGATGTTGTACACATCTCTCACATGCTATACGCTAAGCTGTAGATTGTATCTTAAAGTTTCCTGTCCATTGGTTGGGTTAGAAGGTTTAAAGACGCTATATAACACTGTGGAAAACACGTTTAAAAAATTGTCGAACTCTGCTATCTGACATATATGACAGTGTTTGAATGGACAAATAAACACCCTAAAACACAAAAGTTTGGACATTTATGCTGTCACTAGTACAATATGTGCAGAAACAAATTGGCACATTAATTTCCTATCAGCCGATAGGAAATTCTGCAACACAGCAGTCTATGGGGGAAAGCTGGAATGGTCTCTCAATGATTTTCACTTTTTTAAAGCACTTAATGATCGTTTTAAACTGCAATTTTTTCAGGGCTTCATTTTTCGACCTTATCAAAGACACTGGTAGCATGGGGAATCATGTAGCTCAGATTTTTTAAACTGGAAACAGTGTTATACAATGCCTTTAAGGAAGTCCATAACATGATAAATAATTTTTATTTTGTTACTATTAATTTTAAAGCGGTATTAAATTCTTTATTAAGTATTTTTTTCATATATTTCCCAACAAAGCCCTATGGAAATTACTGTATCCAAATCATTGTATAGGGGATTAAAATTCAAGTTGCCAAAGGAGCTACGATAGAAGAGTTCGGTCCTAAGACATGGGTTTGACTAACACTTCTTAAATTTCCTTATTATCCAGTTGTGTTTTGGCATGATATGGTATCAACATCCCTCTTAAAAATCATCTTCATGTCTTGAAAATTTGCATTTCGTGTTTTTTTTTTAATTCGTGAATTAAACACGTTTTGAATAAAAATAACACATACACGAGCTTTTCATAATTTAGAAAAAAAAATCTGCTTTCTTTTACGTGTATTTCACTTTTTTCGTGTACCATTTTGTAAATTATCGGGGTTTTTTTTTAGACAATTAACCTCATTTGATTTCATCACCATTTGTTTAACCTATGTTTTAGTTTGTGTGTGTGTGTGTGTGCTTATGTGTGTGTGTGTGTGTGTGTGTGTGTGTTGTGTGTGTGTGTGTGTGTGTGTGTGTGTGTGTGTGTGTGTGTGTGTGTGTGTGTGTGTGTGTGTGTGTGTGTGTGTGTGTGTGTGTGT
>JZLH01S0180023.1:2187-23878 GCA_001188425.1 Eucidaris tribuloides | reverse complement strand
GTATCATACACACTAAAATTATATGAGGCTAGGTTAAGTTAAACTGAAGTTATGGCGTTTACAAGGAAAAGTTAACAGACGGACAGATGGACAACGAGCGTGATACCATAATACGTCCCGTAGCCGGGCGTATAAAAACACAGCAGATGTTGTCAGCTCTCCCATTGGGTTAAGCACATTAAGTAAAGACCTATGTAGGTTCAGATCTTTTACACAACCTATAAGGCGTTCAGATGTGCTGTTTATACGCGTTTCGTACGTGTATCGTACAAAAATCGTATAACTTGATACAGCGTTCATACGTAGTTTCTGCAATTGCTTATACACGTATAAGGACCACCCACGGTGAGTTCTCTGACGTAATTCTGGTCTGTCATATCATGGAGGTATCGAGCAAAAAGAATGAAGGAAGGAAGGAAGGAGGTTACAAAGAAAGAAAGAAAAGAAGCAAGAATGAGAAAGAAAGAGAGAAAGATAGAAAGAAAGATACACAGACAGAAAGAAAGATAAAAAGAAAGATAGGATAGAAAGAAAGATAGACAGATTGATAGAAAGATAGAAAGACGAAAAGAAGGATTGATAGAAAGATAGGAAAGAAAAATAGAAAAGATACAACAAAAGATAGAAAGATGGAAAGAAAGATGGAAAGGATTGAAAGAAGATAGGAAGATAAAAAGAGGGATAGAAAATAAAAAATGAAGATAGAAAGATAGAAAGACGAAAAGAAAGATGGAAAGAAAGATAGAAAGACAAATAGAAAGATAGAAAGATAGACAGATGATAGAAAGAAAGATGGAAAGAAAGATAGAAAGATACAACAAAAGATAGAAAGATAGAAAGACGGACAGAAAGATGGAAAGAAAGATAGAAAGAGTGACAGAAAGGAAGATGGAAAGATATGAAAGATAGAAAGATGGAAAGATAGAAAGAAAGATATAACAGTAGAAAGATGGGAAGATAGAACAAAAGAAAGAAAGATGGAAAGAAAGATAGAAAGATAGACAGAAAGATTGATAAAAAGAAAGATGGAAAGAAAGAAAGAAAGAAATATAGAAAGAAATATGGAAAGAAAGATAGAAAGATAGAACGATAGAAAGAAAGATAGAATGATACAACGAAAGATAGAAATATACAACAAAAGATAGAAAGAAAAGGAAAAAGAATGAATGAAAGACAGACAAATAAATGAAGAAAAAAGAAAGATAGAAAGAAAAAGATGGAATGGAAAAATGGAAAATGGAAAATGGATGAATAAAAGACAGAAGAAAAAAGGAAGAAAGAAAGATAGAAAGAAAGAAAAGAAGAAAGATAGAAGGAATAAATGAGGAAAAAAGAAAGAAGAGTATAGAAATGAGAAAAAAGTAAAGAAATAACATATAAAGAGGCAGAATTTGGAGAAAGGATGAAGATGGAATATGACTATAATTATACTGGAAGTGTCACATTCGTAAGCCCCGCCCAGTTAAACACGTATTGCTACAGTCGGTTGTTCACACGTCCGTTATACGCGTATCCGTATTGTTGTCCGAAGTATGTACGAAATGCTTATTTAAATGTCAGGATAGCTATATGCGTTTCGAACTGAGTTTCTTTGTACATTCGCATTCAGACGGGGAAATTTATACATACTTGGTACGAAACTCAGTTCGAAACGCGTATAAAAAGCACGTCTGAATGCCCTACTAGACATATTTCCTTTGTCCAATAATAGGAAACACTGAAAAACAACTCTACATATCTGTGAAGACAAAAGCAATACACTCATCGCACATCCAATAGGAGTCTTGTTTGTGATTAGCTGTACCCATACATATTTGTTTGTTTCCGTTTTTATTTTGTATGCTTTATGTTGTATGATTTACTTTATAAATCATAAACATTTAAATTGTAACGTTTTATCCTATGGACACTTAAAAATTGTACTTACATACTGTAAATCAAAATGAAAGGCCCATAGTGATCTTGAATCCTTTTTACTTGTGCATCTTGCAGGAGTGTCAAATAAACAATTATATTAATAAATAACGCCCTACTAGACATATTTCCTTTGTCCAATAATAGGAAACACTAAAAAACAACTCTACATATCTGTGAAGACAAAAGCAATACACTCATCGCACATCTAATAGGAGTCTTGTTTGTGATTAGCTGTACCCATACATAATTGTTTGTTTCCGTTTTTATTTTGTATGCTTTTATGTTGTATGATTTACTTTATAAATCATAAACATTTAAATTGTAACATTTTATTCTATGGACACTTAAAAATTGTACTTACATATTGTAAATCAAAATGAAAGGCCCATAGTGATCTTGAATCCTTTTTACTTGTGCATCTTGCAGGAGTGTCAAATAAACAATTATATTAATAAATAATTAATAATATTCCTGTTAGTGATAAACATTTCACCACTGACAGGGACGTAACAATTCCAGTGGTTCGGTCACTATAAAACGCAGAGTGATATCACTTTATAGTCTTTGTTTAACTGATGTAATGAATGCTAAATATCAACACTTTCTATTGCTATAGTTCCAGCCCATGTCCTTGTTGACTTCAGCCTAATGACAATATAACATTATATAGTTGTACTAACATACCTGTTAGAACCAGAAGGAAACTATCGTTTTACAAAGTCTATGGTGTTAGAGCCCTTCTGGTGGTTATCAGGCATTAAGTTAACGCCTCTCTGGCTCTCAACAGATCAAGCAAAACAATGTATTGTTATCTGAAATCATCAGTAATCATATTAATTTATATTTTAGTTAATACTCATTATTATTCATGATAAAATATTTTGGATTAGCCAATTATTACGGCAGGATTTTGGTAATTCATATTGCTACATAATTCAGTCTCCAATCAGGGAAGTGGACCTGTCAATAATATATTGATACCCACCTCATTTAAACTTGTCTTGTCAAATAAGTTACCATTCATCCTCAGAGATAATAAATCAAACCTGAGCTAAACAGTCTGGTAACTCCTCACACCATGTGTGGCCACTGACAGCCATTAACATTCAAATTCCATTTTTCAAATCACCATTGCTATTGCAGTTTTGTAATATTGTCCTCTTTGTTACCACATAGTCATTGATGAATGCTGCCGTCTTGTTATGGCCGTGCTGCATGGCTAGCTGTGCCGCTGTAAAGCCCTCTGAGTTGGGTTTGTTAGGTGGTACCCCGACGTCTAACAGGTACTCCACACACTCATCCTGATCATTAATGGCCGCCTGTCAACATGAAAGGAAAACAGAGCGGCATCAGTACAAGCTATAAAAACTGTGATTTTGTCGATAATACTAGGTGTTAAAAATAAGATTTGTCAATTTTAGTATTTAATAACACAAAAAATATACTCCAGATTATACTAGCATTGAGTATAGTTGCAGTTAAATAGTGAACATTTATGGTGAAAGTGGTTTGAATAAGATATCAATATTCAGTTTTATGTAATTCATGCTTATTTAAAAAGTTAGGGTTAAGATTTTGCTCAATATCAAGTCCCCTGTACAAAATTGAAACTGTACAGAAATCAAATGGTGTGTGTGGGAGTGTGTGTTCAGTCCCCACACACTAGAAATAGACAATGGCTGCCAGAGACTGCACATTGGAGACTTTGGTATGCAGTCTCTCACAGACTACGTCCAAGGAAGATAAATGCTTTATTAATATTCATAAGTAGCCTGGCGACTGCTTGACTCTATTCACTATCCACAGCCATTGTCTATTTCTATTGTGTAGGGACTGAACACACACTCTCACACACACCATTTGATTTCTGTTAGTTTCAATTTTGTACAGGGGGGTGGATATCGAGCAAAATCTGAACCCTAACTTTTTAAATAAGCATGAATTACATAAAACTGAATATTGATATCTTAATCAAACCACTTCCAACGTAAATGTTCACTATTCAGCTGCAACTATACTCAATCCCAGTATAATCTGGTGTATATTTTTTGTGTTATTAAATACTAAAATTGGCAAATCTTATTTTTAACACCTAGTATATGGTTTATTGTCATTCACTTGTCAGACTATTCTTCTTTAGTAAAGACACAGTGACTCTTTTCACATATATCGCACATTTTTTGTTGCATATTACATCTACAGCTTCGAGGCTGGCATCGAGGCCCGATTTTGCCGACCTTGGCCTTGGCCTCGGTCCGAGTCACGTGTACAATATTTTCCAGCAGGCTCGTGACTCGGAACAGCCGGCCTCGACTAAATCCCTGATTTGCAGTATATTAGTAGTTATGCATGTCCAATTTATCATACATTTAACAAATGTTAAGGTTTGCAGAATTTCTGGTCTTAAAGAATTTGCTGTAATCTCTGTACATAAATAGATCAAATGTGTCATTCTTTTCATCAATTACATATTCATATCTCTCTCTCCTTAAAAAATAAAAACTCTCTTTAATGCAATCATTTATTCCAGCTTAATTCTATAATTTTTGCCACATGCTCATATTAAGAACATAGAAAAACCTTATTAATGGATAATTGAAGAAAAGTTTAGCCTGAGAATCTGTCACTTTGTACATGGTTGTGGGGAAAAAGCTTTACTAAAATGGCCAAATCCGTATCAAACAGCAACTCTTGAGTGATTGCAGGATGGCAGACCTATCAACATTATTGTCCCATGCCATCACATTTGTTCTTATATTTCAGGCTAATGTATCAAAGATCAGTGATAGTACTCTATGAATGCACTGAATACATTAAGATTCACAAGATAAACTACTGATACCAGAACTCTTTACAGGTGCTGCAATATGCAAGAATAAAATATGTTGCGAATTAAAAGAATACATCACATTATGACATCATCAATATGATCACATTATTTCTATTCCTCAAAATGCTTTGTTCCTCTCATACAACCTATAGCCATGAACTACACAGAAAACACGACCCAAAATTCTGTCAATCATAGAGGGCACTAGGTGCACCCTGTGCTTGACACAAGTACCATATACAAGACTGAACACAAGAGGGCGCCTACCACATGCAGGGCTGTGTTGCCGCTGTAGTCCGGACACATCAGATCAACTCCAGCCAGACGATAGGCTCTCAGGCCGTCCACAGCACCCATGGCTGCAGCACTGAAAGAACAAGGAATAGTGTAGTTTCAGTTTGAATATTGCCTCCCATGATTCTAGAAATCTTGAAGGTTAATAACATGATTGGAAACACTTGAAAATGCCTGAAGAACCAAATGAACTTGAAACATATGCCAGCTATGACTGCTGGAGTAGATCTCCCAGCTAGAAGGATTTGTCTTTAATTTGTTTACTTCAGGGGAATCAAGCATGAATATACCAGTATTTTATTTCTCTCGAGGTCCAAGAGAGTAAATCCCATAGAAAGCTACACAACAGATTTGCTTGCCACAAGGGATATTGACAGTAGTTATCTTTTATGAGTCAATGTTTGACAGAATTTTTCACAGCAGAATCCTTGCATAGTTTACTTTCTAGAGTAGTTTCAGGCCAAGCTACACAACAGATTTGCTTGCCACAAGGGATATTGACAGTAGTAATCTTTTAATGAGTCAATGTTTGACAGAATTTTTCACAGCAGAATCCTTGCATAGTTTACTTTCTAGAGTAGTTTCACGCCAAGTTGAGGACCATCCCAAGTCATACTTTTTACTTTAAAATCTTTGATTACATGATTCCATAAATTTGAGAGATATCTTTGCACCTAAATTTGATTGTTTCAATCACCCTGAAATCCAGGATATTATGGTGGTTTCATCCTCAAATAAAACCTTCTGTCTTAACTTCAGTTGGGGCTTTTTTCACAAGAATTTACTGCTTCAACACTTATGCATGTCATGAAACCTAAACCTTTACCACTTGGGCAAGAATTGAATTGAATTGTCAGTGAAAATATGGAAAGCTTACCTTAAAACAAACACAATCTATTTTCACTACAAATAACTTTGTTTTAGTATATAAACATTATAACTCAATGAGTGGTATTATTTAATTCAAAACAATAAGAAAATGAGGAAAAGAGACAATAAGTCTCTATTCATCTCATACATACTTTTCTTTCATGTTGTATCAAATTGTTTTTTTAATTTTCTTTCACAAAAGTTGGTTGAACATTTTGTTCCTCATATAGTTGATGTACAAGCAGCAAATAAGACTATGGAAAGCAATGTGTTTGTGAACAATGATGTTATTCAGTGAATTCACAACCTACAGTGGACCAGCAGCAAGCTGCAAAATAGAACTTTTCCTCATGTGGGCAAAATAATTCAACACAATGTAACTATATTTGAGACGGCACTGAATTTCACACAAAAAATGTCCATTGATGAATCCTAGAATTATGTTTTTCGCACATAATGTGACTATCATTATTGGTTTTCCACATAGATATCTCAGGGAGACAAACAATAAAAATGGTATAAATGTAAACCCCTACCTGCACAACTGAGTACCCAATTCCTGATCACTCTCATGCATCAGGTGGCCTCCCGTCCTCTTAATGAGCTCAATAATATCAAACCGTCTAGATGAACAAAGACAAGACATAGAAATGATGTGTTATGTGTGTGTGTGTGGGGGGGGGAGGTTGTGTGTTTGTGGGTCTGGTATGTGTGAGGATATGTAATTGTGCATCTATGTCTCCATTTGTCTGTAATTGTGCATATCTCTTAACTGTTCCTTTTTCATAAATAAATTGACAGAATCTTGGATTGGCTAAGAGTTAATTTTCAAATACAGTCACCAAATATCTCTTTATGTCTCATTATTCATTACATTTAGTTCTACAGTTACAAAATACACAGAAGACACTCAGCCACAGTTGGAATTATATTAATGCCAGTTTACTTTAATCAAAGAAGTCAAACTAATTATGCAGAACTCAAAATTAACCCCTACCATCCCCCTTTAAAAAACAGCAGTAGAGTTGATGACTGAAAATGCAGAGAATACTCACTTATATTTAATACTGTCCATGAATGGTGTGTTGCCAAATCTATCACGAGCATAAATGGGGCAGCCATTGTGAAGGAGATACTCAACCACTTCTGTGTGACCCTCACTAGCAGCTAGATGAAGAGCTGTTCGGCCATCATAGTCAGAGCTGGCTAAGTCTGCCCCCTTCATATGACATGATGAAAGAAAACCACAGAAATACAGATGGTAACTTGAGGTAGTGAAATACTACTTTATACATAAATAGGGTGATTCTGTACTAAATATTTGGGACATTTTCAAACATTTTTTTAATCTGCTGTCCAAAGGAATGAGGGCTAAAGATTTATATGATGACATAAATGGTACCCCGGGGCACCACCTAGAAATCCGTCATTTTGTTGAATTATTTATTTATTTTTTTAGCACTGTACCCTGGGTTACAAAATTATGTAAAAGTTATGTAATAAGTGTGAAAATAACAAATTTAGCTTAATTTTTAACCCACTTTTCGTAAGTTTATGTCTTTCTGTTGTGCACTTGCGCAGCCTCCGCATCATAACCACTAATTTCAGTGATCATAACGCAAGAAAATACATTTTTGGACACAAGAGGGGGCTGCACAACGCAGTACACCGGGGTACAACGGTACCTTGGGGTAGCATGTGGTGCATCATATATGGTTATTTTCTAGTAAAAGCGGAAGGTAATGATAATCACTGGGTAACCCTTGTTGCAATTGCAGTATTGAAAATATATTCATAGAAACAAATGTAAGAAATATCTCATAATAAGGGCAGCTTTGGAAGAGAAGACATTCATAAATTTAAAAACATTACGAAAATGTTTTACCAGGAGTTGTATTAGTTGTGTTTTTTTGTTTCTTGTTTTTTCTTTAGTTCATTTACATGAAATATGACCAATTAACATTTGGATATGTAATCTATGTAGATGAAATACATTCACCTAACTCTCATCTGCTGACATGGCTGACTGTAGTCAACTTATCGAACTATGAGAGTGGTTTGGTCATTTTTACTCACGGAACGTTTCATGTGCATGAGAGCCTCAAGGTCACCGTTCCTGGCTGCAGCACACAGGAGAGGAGGAAAGAGAGACCGACCTACTGCTTCCACTTCCTGGAGATATCACAATTGAAAAATAGAGAAACATCATGATGTGAATTAATATTCTTAATGACATTATGAAATATGTATGAGGAGCTCACACTACGGAAGTGTGAGGCAACTATGAATCTAAAAGTTTGACAGGATCTACTAGTGGTATACAGTTGATTTATCCATCCAGACATGTTGAGAACACCACACCCACCTGACGCACACCAAACAACAACCAGCACATTTCTCAAAATGGTACCTCCCATGAAGGTATGTGATACACATAAAAAAATCTATGTTATATTTTTGGCTATGTGAAAGCCAGATTTTTCATAACATGAATATTAAATGCTTTATAGGTGTCTAATCATGTAAATAATTGTGAACAAAAAAATGAACTGCCAGGCTTTGAATTCTGTGTACTTTGCTGAAGATTCACCTTTCTCTGTACTAGTGGCGTCGTCGACAGGCCTTCTGTCAAAAAGCTTGTCGAGATAACAGTATTTTGACTGAAAGACGATACGTCGACAGAGGTTTTATCTTACCGACAACAACACACAGGGTATCAAAGTAATAAATCAGGACCTTACAATGTCATGTCTGCAGGTAGTCACTTCTCAAAGCAAGCATTTTTTTTCTTTCTCACGCTTGCAGAAGGTTATAGAAACTGAGAACCATTGTTCTGAGTGTAATCTACACTGTAAGAATCTTGGTTCCCCGGAAATTGACGATGTGGTCAAGCCCTGGCATGCAGTGAGCCAGGCATTTGAAAGTCCTAAGTTCAAAATTCCACAAGCTGCTTTCAATAGTGATGTCAGTCATCATTAGGACCCCTGGCAGGCTAATTATCCCCTGTAGTATGTAGCCACAATGCAGGTGTATTTAAACATGTATAGATATGGTGGTGTAAGACTGTCTTATGAATTCAATGTCCCAATTTATCTGACAATTGTTTTTTCGACAGCTGTGTCTGTCGGCTAAATATTTGAGGTGACATGTCGAAAGAGAAATTTCTATTCGACGACGGCACTACTTTGTACTGCTGTACAAAACAGGGATAGGATCAAACTTCACTTTATTCATGTCAGGAAAATCATCTTGAAACAATGCTAGAAACATAAGTGCCTGACTACAGAGAGTGTGCCTGTATGAAGTTAATTCAATCTTATCTGATTCATGGTTTCAGGATAAAAAACATGATACCAGTTTTCAAACAGAATTATGAAAACATTAATTGGGTAACCTGAGCACGTATTCTCACTGAAAAGTATACAAATGCTATCTGCAAGTAATAATACTCATCACATGTTATGTTATCTATTTTACATTCCCTATACAATCAAGTCAGTGTTTTCAACGTATCAGGCAATCCTGCACGACTGCACGTAGGCACAATAATGATATGCATCAGATAAATATCAAACTTCAAACATGGATTTATGGGTTAATTGCTTGTTGTCAATCAAATAGGATATTTGCATTAGGGTCACAGTAACATCACCATTTATCTTTATTTGATGTGATAAATGTTTGTCAAGCACACATCATAGCATAAATTATTTTGGCAGACTCCAAAAATCAATATTTGATTCTTCATTCAACATGCAATTCTTGTAACACTATGTTTATTCTGTAATTTAAGCTAGTTACTGGAACACTTTGGTTTCTGATATATTGGAAAAGGAAGAGTTCGGAGGCACAATATTTATGAGAATATCTTTCTAAGCACGTGTAGGAGTCGGAACTGTTGTTCATATCCACATTCCATAAAGTATGTGTTTCCATCAAAGATATTTCTAAATTGTCAACAATTTTCCTGCTTGTTAAGATACTCAGGAGCTAATTCATCCCAACATGATTTTCTCAGTACAATCAGGTACCCATTTATTCTCCTGTGTTGGGAGCGGAAATGCAGATAAAGTGTCTAAGCCAAGGACACAATGCAAATATTTACCTTGCTGCTGCCTAGTTTTAGTGTATCCACCACTGCTCGTATGAATTCACTGCTTTCCAGTGACAATGACCCGCCACTGTCAAAGGTCACGGTGATTTCACCTCTGAGATTGCACCTGAGTTGTCGACGCTTCTCCTCCAATGAGAGATTGTCCTGCCCAAGGACGTAACTTAGCTTGCTCAAAGCAGCTTCAGGAGTTATGTCTGAACCAGGTATAACACCAGCATCCAAAAGTACCTATGATAGCAATGAGAGAAATAACATTTTACACTATTTTGATATGGATAACTATGGCTGCAAATTTAGGATAGGAAACCAATTATAGTAATCCATTAGGAGACGATAGTGGTGACACATAAGTGAATGGATTTTTGCCAAATTTAGAAAATACTGATTTCATTGACATTTTTTTTTTTTGCCTTAAATTGAATAGATTTGTTTTCCTTTGTCTTTTCTTACATCATTATCAAAATAATGTTAAAACTTTACATGCACCTTTTGTTAGGGGGTAGGGGTCGATTCTAATGGAAAAATCCAATTAGCACACTTTGTGGTAAACAGAGCTAAAACATTTCAGCTAGTTGCACATCTGCTACAGGTTTAGACAGATTAGTTTTTAACAGGCTGGTAAGATATTCTGAATCTCTTTCTATCAGGAATAACAACATACAAATGACTGTGTTTGTAGAACGTTTGACCCCGATGGCCAAGTTTGACTCCAACTTCCATGTCCAGATAATTTCAAGTTCTTCATATTTTCAATGAAACATTTTTGGGGTAACTTTTTTTCTAAACATTTAGAGTGCTTTACATAATCACCTAAACAGAAACCCCTATTAAGTATTATTTTCAATCACATTTCTTTAAAAATGCATGTTACTGAAAACATATTTCATAATATATGTCTGGCTAATACAATCATAAATTAGAAGACATCAAAATTGGAAAGTTTTGCTTGCTGTATACCTAATAAATTTGCAAGCACACAAACATAATTTTTGTTTTTGCAACTTCCAGCCCCTCCCCAAGTAAATTGGGACAAAACAACCTTATCACACTGTTCTTTGAACCACACTTCTCATACATTTCATTACTAAGATAATTCTACCCTAGATAACCATGTGTAACCTACTACACCTATTGGGGTCACTCAAACCAGAAGTTAATTCCCAGTGGTGAGAAGTCTAACACAAAATTTGTCAAGAACTTTTGAGGATGTTTGTATACCCATTTACCAAATTTTGAGGATTTTTTCCTCTAAAAGTAAATCTTGAGTAAGTGTGCATGCATGTTATTTTATGTGTATTTAGCTTTTAATACCTTTCCAGTTGAGTATGATGTTGATACTGCCCCACTAGAGCACTGTGTACAATTCAAGATCAGCATCCCTCGCTCAGAGGCAGCTTTGATCTCACTGATTAGGTCTTCCCGGTCATCAGGGCAATTACCAGTACCATAAGTCTGCAGGACAGCACCTTCCATAGGAGGCTGAAGAAATGCCCTGACCTACAAAAAGAAAGAGATTGAAAAAATGTAGAGATACATATACCCTTAAAACCAGGCAAGTTGAGGGAAATCTGTGCATTGGCAGAGAAACCAAAGATGCATTCCTAAAAATTGATCTACAAATATAGTGTTCAGGAAAACAAAAAAAAAATGCCAGCTTAACAATGTAACAAAAGGGAGAGCTCACTTTTATCAGACAGCAGTGGCTCCATCTTCTTAGAAGTTAATAGAATGAAAGCCAACTTTCTACCTTCAAGATATTATCAAAAGTCATTTTGACTAAAACTAAGATTCAAAGTTTTGTCCCCTGCCCCATCCCCACCCCCACCCCCGCCGCAAAGATAAATATCAAATATACACATCGACCTAGCAAATAAATAGACATACATAGACGTATAGAAATACATATAGATCTAAATATTGATATATAGATGTATGGATACTTTACACTGATAAGTTGATATACATATCTCACTCACGAACCCAAACAAACAGGCCACAGTCCTCCAAACTTGTAAGAAAAATACAATCTTAACTTTCTGCAAAGTCATGGTTATGTTTTCATTCGATCAGCATCAAGACAAGTAATGAAGAAATTGATGATTCTATACAATTCAGAGGAAAAAGTTGCCATTCTACTGTCAAACAAACTGACAGCAGATTCTGCAGTACTTATCAATGCAATATTGGACAGCCACAATTCATCCTTTTTACCGTTTCTGCAGTGATACTTGGGAATATCCTGAGAAGCCCCACATTCCTGTTCATATTGGTGTTCACCCGAAACGCATCAATGGTGTTTGGCCTGAAGATGTTGCCCCAAGAGACTGCAAGATGAAGACAGAGAATACATTTCAAATTTCTAATCAATAATTATTAAATACAGGGGTTCTCAATAATTACTGTTGAAGTGTCATATTTGTTGTCGAGAATTTGTACTGCACCACTATCCAACATGCAAAGCGAGCGCAGCGTCGTGGCGTGGGGTATTAATAGATAATACAGGTCTATCTCCAAAACTCATTTTTTAACATTTACCAAAAATACAATGCCTTTACAGTATTTACTTACCACTGATATCAACAGCCATAGACACCAGAGGAGGTAGGTTGGGTGAGTTGAAGGCATTAAAACTTACACTTGAGATTTTGACGACTCTATTTCCTCTGTAGAGTTTGTTATTGAAAAAGAGGGCGACCTGTGCGATGATAAAAAGAAGGCTGTCGTTTACACTGTAAACATAACTAGCTCTTTAACAGCTTCATTCACTGATTTCATTTACAGATTTGAGAAAAATTAAATTATTGCTTCCCAAACCAATCACCTGTGTGTTAAAACTTAGAGAGTCAAGAAATCTAAGAAACAACAGGTTAAACCAAAGACATTAAAGGCAGGGAATCTCATTGCAACCTTCCTCCCATTAAAGCAAATGATCACTCATGTCCTTAGGTTATTGAAGAACCAACATGTCTGTGAAATCTGAGGGCCAGTAATTACCTATAATTTGAAAAATGTACAAAGAAACCAATAGCCATTTAGTGTACATTCTGTGCTAGGATTTTTTTGCCTCTAATTAGAGACAGTAATTCAAATCAGAGTCAATATGATTTCACTAAAATTGAGATTCTAGCACCTATACTTTGCTAAAGGTTCTCATTATATTTTCTCCTACATAGCAGTGTATTTACAAAATGTAAATTTTGGGGCATGTTTGGGATGCTGTCTTTAAAGGCAGTGGATCTCATTTGCAAACATCCCCACAGACCAGGAAAAGATAACCCATGTCCTTAGGCTATTGATGAAGGGCATATCTGTGAACTCTGGGGGTCAATAATTACCTAGAATTTGACAAATGTGAAAGAAAAACAATAGCCGTTTAGTGTATTATCTATGGTAGGAATTTTTCTCTCGCGAGAAATAAATTCAAATCAGAGTCTAACGGTCACTATAATTCCACTAAAACTGAGTTTCTAGCTCCTAAATTTTTCTACAGGTTCCCAGATGGCATTTTCTTCTAAATGCTATTGTAGTTACACAATGTTAATTTTTAGGCATGCAAAAGAGATCCCCTGTCTTTAAGCTCTCATAACATTCATTGATTAACCCTCTCAGTACCACTGCAAAATGTGACATTCTGAGTGTGGAAAGGAAAGGGTTAAAACACTGTCTGACCTAGACCAATCACAACCACTGACACCTGTCAATAGATTGAATGTTTGTTGAAAAACACAGATGGATAAATATTTCAGGTTATTTCAGATTTAGTTCTACTAGTGCTGTAAAGATTTTTTTTTATATATTATTTTGTTTATGAGGCCAGTTAAAATACTTAGTCAATATGGATTTCCATCTGAAATTTGTAGCAGTTGTAACTTGTAGCCATTATCAGATTTTCAGTCTTTATTACAACATGAAAGTGGATTGTCTGTTGTCTCTGAATCTCTGTACAAACAATGGCTGTGCAAGTTGTGCTCTTAGTACTAGTAGCCTTACAGCCTCTACTCTCTTAATTGATGGCTGATTCCATAGGTCAGTTTACACAGCAATACAGAGCTGTGTCAGTAAACATATGATTTAGTGAAGTACTTGTTACAATGCTAAAATAATTAGAGTTTGAGAGGGTACATTAGAATGAGATTTAATCAAATGTCTGCTGGTATCTTCTCCAATGAGTTTTCCTTTATATAAAAATCTAAAAGTAAAATCAAGGGATCCATAAATTTGCAATAAAATGATTACTGATTGAATCTGCATAAACACTTATGAACTGTACATAAAGTATGTATTTCAAAATTATAGTGTTGTGGGGTTTTTTTTTCTTCTTCTTCATTTCCTTTCTTACTTTCCATTTTCTAATCTCACTGTCACACCAATCAAAAATGTTGATAAAAATTATAAAGTAAAAATATGTTTCATATCTCAATTCTCAAAACTGTGTTTATTTGTTTATTTGTCTATTCATCTACTTAATTATATGTATTTGTTTATTTATTTGTACAGTATTGTTCATACATTTTATGCAGAAAATTGTGCCGGCATGTTCTTAACCCTATAATGTATTACTGGATAAATCTGAATTGTCTGTGCCATGCAAAATTACCCTTACACGTACCATGTGGTAACCTACTAGAGTACCTGTCTGTTATTTGCTTCATTCATTCTAGACAAAAATGAATGGGTTGGCAGCCAGCCAATTGTATGAAATCACTAGACTATAACATAAATCAATACTATACTCAAGTACTCATCCATGCCATAAGCAGAGGTAGCATGGTATGGACACTGGTACTGCACAAAGACAGTACAGCCTTTCAAGTGACCATCTGGTATTATTTATATATGCTGAATATTATATGGTGGTTTTATTTTTGCAAATTTTAAGACTAAACCTCTGCAAAAATGTTGCCTTCCTGATATACGTAAACAAAATGAATGAAAATGCAACACAAATGTCACAATTGCAGAAATATTTGTAGAAATTTCCCATTTTTCATCAAAATTGCAAAAATGTCTGTACATGAAATATATGGGAAATACAGTATTTAAAAGTTACAATCTGAAAACAATATTCATTTTAATTGTCAAAAGAAAGAAGGGTGATACGGTTTCTTGTACAATACACCAGTAGCAGATCACTCTAAGTAGAGCCATGATAAGTTCTTGATATTTCAGAGCTCAAAAATATTGAAAACTCACCATGGCTCTGCATGGAATAATCTGTATACTGTACATCTTCAAATTTCAGTTTTTCCAGAAAGAAGATATTAAATTGCAGGAATTTCTACAGAACTTTCAGAATCAGCTATGGTATCCCTAGTCATCAATTTTGAACAAAAATCCCATTTTGATCAATACAACCTGTTTGCAATTATACCCATATTACTTCCAGATTACACTGAGATAATTATGGCTATTTTATTCTTAAATCTATTTGAAAATGTTATCAGATGTGCATGCATTTTAATGTTTCCAATTAACGTTACATATTTCATCAGGAAAAATGCCTTTTTGCTCTATTAAATGCTTTGTGAGAGAACAGGAATCACATTTATGATCAACAAGGTTACAAAATTATGTGATGTGAATGTCTGCTAAACTACTGTACCTCTGGTATAACATAGTGACCAGCAATATAAACAGCACCCAGAAAGTTGTCCCTGCCGTCGCTACGGAGTTCTGCCAGCGGGACCTGAGCCCCCGTCAAAATCACCGGTTTACCAAGATTCTCCAGCATGAAGGAAAGTGCTGATGCTGTGTACGCCATGGTGTCTGTGCCGTGCAGGATAACGAAGCCATCAAACTGGCGATAGTGATCCTCGATGTCTTGTGCCAGCTGTAACCAGTCGTAGGCGTTCATGTTGCTGGAGTCTTTCAAGGGGTCGTACTCCTTTAACCAGTACAAGACTCGTCGGTTCTCTTTGGACATTCTGTTGGATAATTAAAAAGAAAAACAATGCAACATAATTGTTTAAAAGTGGCAAAAAATATTTAAAGAAATATGTACAATGTACTTATTGATACACATTCCGAAGATAACACATTGATTATGTGACTAGTGATACGGTTTGTCTGTGACTATTTTACCAAGTACCTGTTCAGTTTTCTTACATACTTAACTAAAAAATTTTGACTAGGTTTGTCATTTACAAATTGAAATCAAAATGCACTGAAAATTAGAAATTCATATATTTTCATTTTTTGTAGTTTTTAGAAGTAGAAAATACTCATCTTTTCCATATTAGCAGTTTACCAGAATAATTGGCTACTTTAACGTGAAGAAGAAAAATAATTTTGTACTTTTCTCTTCATTTAAATCTTAATCCTGATAAACATGGTTCATACTTTTACTGAAATTGTTATACAGAATAGTCGGAATATACATACACATTATAGAGATGTACATCATTCACATAATTTTGTAACAGCATGGGCATACTCTGGATCATCTGGGTCATATAATTGAAAACTCACCTCATGAAAAATGCATTTTACTATTATTATCATGTATTTATTTCTACTGTAAGTGTGTTACGTTCTCCTATGTAATTTTACATATCTTCATGGTGAGCACCTATTTAGGTGGATTTTGGCACATTATAAAATGTCCTTATTAATAATAGTAGTAGTATTTAGTACACATCTATATAAATTTCTATTCATTCTTTGTGATGGTTCCTTTCAGTTGGAGTAGCACTGATAATAGTAGTAGTAGTAGCAATAGTAGAAGTAGCAGTAGTAGTAGGAGGAGGAGTAATAGTAGTAGTAGCAGTAGCAATAGCAGAAGTAGTAGTAGTAGTAGGAGTAATAGTAGTAGTAGTAGTAGTAGTAGGAGTAGTAGTAGTAGCAGTAGCAATAGCAGAAGTAGTAGTAGTAGGAGGAGTAATAGTAGTAGGAGTAGTAGGAGTAGTAGTAGTAGTAGCAGTAGAAGTAGTAGGAGTAGTAGTAGTAGTAGTAGTGGAGGTATTAAAAATAGAGGTACCGTATAACAAAAGAAAACGATCAAGCATTTTGAATGTCACGATAATAAACAAATTGTTTCCATTGCACAAGCTAGCAACAAATTACAAATGTGTGATACTAACGGCATAGCGAAGACATTTTGGGATTCTTCCTCATGTATTCCCACTTGCTTGGCATACTCAGAATCATAAAGCATTGGCATACTCTTGATCATCTGGCTCATATAACTCTTGACTGGCTGGTACACTAGATAGAGAAGAACAAGTTTACAAATAAATTAAACTTTGCCCTTTATTCATTATTTTCAACATACATGAGCATATATATATATATTTTTTTTTGCTTTAAATAACATACATTGGAAGATAATAGGTTTTCAGATACAGTAACTGTACTGTATGAATAACTACTTTACAAACAGGCAATGTACTTTATTTAGGCCTTAAAGTGTCAAACATTGTATAAATCAGGGAAAAAAAAATAATTTCATGAGTGTACACCACATTAACCCTGATTGAGGCATTGAAATAATCAACAAATCTGGAACAGGGTCATTCTTCACTGCAATGATTATGAGCCTTAGCCACATACATGCTTTTGGAACATCGTCAAACTCAAAGCACAGGTTGTAAAATTTTGTATTCAGCAATCAGCATTGATCTGTTGGAAGTCCATTTATGAGCATAATAGCCATTTCAGAAGTGCCCACCCCACCCCACCCCCCACTCCAAATTTATTGTGAAAATTATTGTGAAAGATATAGCAGATGAAGAGAAAGACCTAACTTAAAAACATTTTAACCATTTTCAGTCTGCAATTGTAGAGAATTATTAAATTCCTCTTGAGTACAATTTTACACATACTTTGAATCATGAAAACTGATCTGTATTCACTCAAAGAACAATATCAAAGAGCTAATTGCCTTTAAATTTAAATTGGCTGGTATTCAGATTTCAGAATCTAAATGATTTGTAGTGTTAATTAAATTCTCCTCGACTACAGTACCATCTCATACAATCTGACCTCAAATTCTGACAAATTCTGCTGGCAATGGCAGCTTAACAAAAGACGATTGAGTGTCTAGCTCCTCACTGTACCCAATGTTGTTGGTGTATTTTCATTATAATGAAAAAAAAATTGATTTCCAGATATCGTGTCTGTGTCTGTATGTGTGTGTGTGTGCGGTGTGCGCGTGTGCACTCGTATGCACTCAAATTGTAGACTTCAATCAGGACTGTTGCATACAAACATGGAGCACATGCTAATAGATTATCAGACGATAAGAAATCAACTAAAAATATGAGTAAAGATGTCGTTATTTTGGTGGCATGCACGGGCATGATGGGAAAGGGGGTAAGCTGCACTGCACTGTAGCAAGCTGGACTGTGTTAGAATAGGGGGTCCTCTTTTATTTGAATCAAGTTATTTTATCACAATCAAAGGAGATGATGCAATCAACAATTTCGTCAACAGGATAATTAGACCAGAATTGAATCCCATCAATGCAATCTCAAGCTGCAACAGTTTATCATATCATGTTTAGTAGCATTATCATGATGGTATTTTAACTGCATGCAATGGCGCAACACGTACACCAACACAATCAATTGATCTAACACAACTTCAAGGTCAAATCATTCAACTTAAACAGCTTACCACCACTTTCTTTCTTCATTCCTATCGTCCCTCCTGCGTACATTACGAGTACTTTCGACTCGCTCACATCTTGCGATAATTCTCTGGATCCTACACGTCTGATTCTATGCGTTAAATCTGGTTTAAACCGAACTGCTTGACCCGCAAGATTTGGATCTGATAGCTTTGGTTTCACGGGAGAAGGCCCGGGAGGTGGGGGTGCCATTTCGTGTTGTCTGCTGTGCAATCAAGCTTATACTGCGATTGCAGGCTAGCCGCAGCTATAGCTAGCTGAGCAGGCAAACTATCGCGCGCGCTTGCTACGTATGCCCCGGTCCCAAACTGAAATGAGCGACAGTTGTATTTATACATAGCGCCCGATCATGATCGATCTGTTTGTTAAGAAACAAAAAGTACGTGAAAGCTTCCCGGGGGGGGGGGGGTCGCTCTCCACACGGCCTGCTACGCACCCGCGTCCAGAAAAAGCGTCGTAAAGGGTCCCTTTTCCAGCCTTCGGACGTCGTCGACGTCTTTTGGGAAAAGGGTAGCTTTTTCAACTCAAATCGCTAGCAATCGCCGGTTAGGGTAGCCTTTTCTCACATGTCATGCCATTTAGGGTTACTAATTTGGTTTGTAGATTACGCCATTTAGGGGTGCAAATTTGAGTACATCTATTAACATCTCCAAAATGAACGTTTTTTAATAAGGAAAATTATAAATGAATTATTGATTGAACTTTTTTCGGGTTCTGCAATGTACAATAACGTTTTAGATGAGAAAGACAGTTGGGTAGGGAATTAAATTAGTTGATTTCACTGTTTACGCCACTTAGGATATTAAATTAGTGGATTTCCAGTTCACGCCACTTAGGGTATCAGAATGAGTGGATTTCATGGGAGTCACGCCGTTTAGGGTAGCTTTTCTCATGCATTACGCCATTTAGGGTCACAAATTTGGTAATGTAGGTTACGCCGTTTAGGATGCATTTCTGAGGTTGTTGGACACGGGTGGGATACAGGCCGTCTGGAGAGCGACCCCCCGGGGAAAGCTTTTACTAGTCAAAATGCAAACGCGGTATACTAAGTACATCATAATCAATGAGGGGGTACTTGTGTATGTTTGTTTTGTTTTGTTGTTTTGCTTTGTCATGTTTTGTTTTGTTTTGTTTTGTTTAATCTTGTGTGTGTGTGTGTGTGTGTGTGTGTGTGTGTGTGTGTGTGTGTGTGTGTGTGTGTGTGTGTGTGTGTGTGTGTGTGTGTGTGTGTGTGTGTGTGTGTGTGTGTGTGTGTGTGTTTATATACTCGTTTTGTTTGGTTGGTTTTGGTTTAATCTATGTGTGCGCGTGTGTGCGTGTGTGTGTGTGAGGTGTTTTTCGTAAAAGTGGCCTCTTTACGTTGTTTTTTTGTTTTGTAGTACTCGATTTTTTTGTACATTTGGTGTCCTAGTTTGTTTACTTTTGTTTAAATACACTATTTTTAATGTAAACATTGTAATATTTATAACGTAGCTCACATATATATTGTCTTAATAACCGTACTTCGATTATGTATTTATTATGTTGTGTTGTAATTTTTCTCATTAACGTATTGTTGTAATTTTTATCACATATATTGTTGTAATTTTATGTCAGTCACGGACTCACGGAAGAACAGTGAGGCTGAAGTGAGTGGTCCGTGCTTAAATAAATAAATGAGATGAAATGAAAGTTATTTGTAACGTTAGTTGTATTATAATTGGGGATGGCAGCGATGAGAGTTTCCAACCTCCCGGTCCCTTCAAGTCTACTCCAGCCCTGTGATTATAGACGGCTCTTACGTCAGTGAAGTCGGCCTGTGATGCGAGTCCCGTTGCTAGTGTCAGAAGAGAAAGACAATGAAGAAACAGTCCCAATCCCTATAGGCCTATCTTTTGTTGTTTTTTTGCGTGTCCCCAGCCCGTGAACCTAATTTCTGTTCCACCTCCCCCAAATTCCATCCCCCTTTCCCACCCCCCCCCCCGCCCGGGCCCCCGCCCCCACGCCCCAACCGCAATTGATGTCCATTGCGATACGGTCCTAGTAAGTGACCGCTCCTCGCTTTTCCGGGTCTCTTTGCGTTGGTAATGAAATATCGTTGTAATCGATACTTGGTTTCCGCTGTCATGAATAATGTTCGTTGTGTTGGGTGCTTACTTCACTCCAATCAACGTTAACATGATTAGTCTTAATGGTATGCGGTGAATGCTTGTTCGCGATTCTAGTTATTCAATTTGGTCGCGTAAACTTGTTTTTGTTGAAATAAAGTTTATTTGGGGGAGTTTCTTATTCTATTTCAACTATTAAAAATATTAATCCAACTAACTATGAAGAGTGAAATACACAGAAACAGTAGAAGTAGAAAAAATAGCATGTAGGAGACTGTTTGTAAGACTACTGTACAGACGTCATATGACGTCAGGGCCGAGCCCCCGACACACCTCCACGAGCGATGGGCCAAGTAAATAATGGTAATACAAATAGAAAGCACCCTTTTAGTTTTCACAGCATCGCCTGTAGATTAAAAAGACCATTAAAAAGACATTAACTGTCTTGACATGGAATCGAAATAGAATTACTTCATTCCCATTGTCTAATGATATATTATTAGATTCCAAACTCATACCACGGTTGCCAAATGGGGATACACGCGCATGGTGTACACCTTGTAATGACACTGCCCCCCCCCCCCCCCGGGACTGCTCGACCTTTTCCTTGAGCCTCTAAAGCTATCAAGCTTATGGAGTGTATACATACAATAACGGGCTTGTGGTTGGATAATCTTCATTTTGAGGTGGTGCAATTGGATGGATTTTATCAATAACGGGCTTGTGGTTAGATAATATCCGTTGATGGTGCAATCGGATTGACTTTATTATTAACGGGTTTGTAGTTAGCCAAGATAAATCTTCTTTCTGGGGTGGTGCAAATTATTTATTAACTTTAAAACGATAGGTGCCAGACAAATAAAAGGAGAAATTGTACGAGTGTTTCTGACCCTGTTGACAGCTGCATCAAAGCCATGCCAAATAACGGCGGACAATTTTAGGTTTATTATGTA
>JZLH01S0180020.1:45590-57997 GCA_001188425.1 Eucidaris tribuloides | reverse complement strand
GTGTACAAAATTTATTTTCCCATTGCATGTCTTAAATCCATTGTAACTAACAGAAATCAAGTTGTAAAACTCTTGTTTCTTAGCACTCTGTACTAATAGCTAAGAACACAATGTACATGACAAGAAAACAAAACCGAACAAAACAAAACAAACCAAAGACAAAGTATGAAAACACAAACCAGAACAGTACACACAAAACAAACAACAAAATAAAACAGGAGTGAGTGAAAAGACTCTAGATACAGATCTCAAAGGTCCACACTTCAGGGAATGAGATTAGCATTCTATTTGACTCAACTGATCAAAATTAAGGGGACATCTTTCTTTCCCAAATGCAATGCAAATACAGCCATTGTACCATAATCCTTGACTAGTTCAATCCTTGACCAGTTCAATTATCTATTGTAGTAAGACCCCCCCCCCCCCCCACCAAAGAAAAAATCATTCTGTGGTTGTCGGTTGATTATGCATTTGATAGACAACCTTTAAATTACAGATTGCAGACTTTGCAAACTATGCACATGTGACTCACCATTCTGTACTGATTTTCCTCCTGGGTATTTGCGTTGGCTGTTGTTTCCCCAACATTGTAGCCTCCTCTGTTGTTATTCTGAAACAGGAAGAAGAGTGATCAAACCTGTAATCATCAAGGATCTGATAGTTGTGTTGTGATTATATGCATGTGCCAGTTTATACACTTGGTTTAGGGAGTAACTGAATGAAACATATCAAACATTATTTTCAGATTATGTTGAGACGGGTTGACTGCCCCTCATCCTATGGTTAAGAAAAGTTCAAATTTAATTAGATTGTGATTTACTGATATTGTTGTATCATTAAAAAATATATGCTTGATATCTACGTCTTGTGTAACGTATTGCATCAATTTTTGTTGGTGAAAGCTGTTTCCAGAACTTCATATGTCCAAAATATGAGTGTGATGCAAAAGTGAAATGCAGCCCTATTCAAGGTTGTATTCATGCATCATAGTATGTACTTTATCTGCATCCATCATTCAAGGTATTCGCACAAATCTTGTGCTGCCCTTGAAGAAGTGTAGTTTATGATTTGAATATTCAGAGCGGAGTGAAGTTATATGTTTTCAAGTAATTGTTTTTCCTTTTTTTTTTTGTGAAAGTTGGTCTCCGATTGAATAGACAGTTCTTTATGTTTATCATTGAGTCTATGTAGAAAATCGATACAAGAGTGGGCTTTTCTGTAAGGCTGATCATATTGACCCCTGTTTTTATTAATTAATTGACAGAAAATTGAATGTTGGCCGCAATAATGGCTAGATAGTGGGTGCTGTGCATAACATAATTGTCATGTCAATAGCTAATGTTTGTATGGTTTCATTCAGCTTACTCCCTAAACCAAGTGTATCAAACTTGGCACATGCATTAATTCACATCACAACTATGCAGATCCTTGATGATTACAAGGTTTGCTTCAGCCTCTTCTTCTCATGTTTACAGAATAACAACAGAGAGGCTACAGATGCTTGGGCGAAACAACAGCCACGCAAATACCCAGGAGGGAAAATCAGTACGAATGGTGGAGTCAGGCATGTGCATAGTTTGCAAAGTCTGGCAATCGTCGTAAGTTTAAAGTTGTTCCTATCAAATGCATCAACAACCAACACCCAGAATGTTTTGTCTTTTGGCTGGGGGGGGGGGGGGGGTCTTACTACAATAGATAAGTTTTTGGAACTGGTCAAGGATTGAACTAGTCAAGGATTATTGGTAGGCAATCGGCTGATTTGCATTTGCATTGGAAAGAAGATGTCCCTTAATTTTTGATGCAGTTGAGTCAAATAGAAATGCTAATCTCATTCCCTGACAGTGCTGGAGCGCTTTGAGATCTGTATCCTAGAGTCTTTTTCACGTCACTCCTGATTTATGTTTGTTGTGTTGTTCTCTGTGTGTATCGTTCCTGGTTTGTGTTTTCCATACTTTGTCTTTGGTTTTGTTTTGTTTTTGTTCGGGTTCTTTGTTATTCTGTCATGCTAAGCATTAGTGTTTTAGCTATTAGTAGACGAGTGCGAAGAACACACAAAGAGTTTTACAACTTGATTTCTGTTAGTTACAATGGATTTAGACATGCATGCGGAAATCATTTTGTAGCAACGGATGCTGTATTTGTTGGGTGGTTGTCTACCTGTGACTGCTCATGTCTGTGTCAGCATAGAAGTGGTCTCTCTATGCACTACGAAAGCTATTATTAAAGTCTCTATATTGTGTGTCTGCTGTATTTAGTCTGCGATTGTATTTCGTCTGTTGCGAAGCTTAAAAGGATAAACTTTGTTCCCACAGAGCATGCATCACCCTAAGAAAGTGATTCTTTCTTCACACAGCATGCGTGTATCCATTTTTGTGTTGTTGTATATTTGTTACAGCGTGCGTGTGTGTGGTGTGTGTGTGTGTTTGTGTTTCAGGGTTGAAATGTCTAAAATCAAGTGATGGTATTTGAATCAAATAAATTGATTTAATCTGAATCATATGGATTCCAATAAGGCCCTTTACATAAAACTTTGTATACTAAAAAAAATCACAATTGCCCAATATCTTTTCCCATAAATTTGGCTTACATGTGTAATCGGTGGCAGGCATTCATTGGAGCTGTTATTGATAACCTTAGATCATATGCATTATGCCATGAGGCCAGCTTCCTAATCACGGCACGACGACAGAGCCTATTGCCTGTAATACATGATGTGCATCAATTGCATGGCTTTAATTATACATCCATAGCAGGAAACATTCTTTCGTTCCTTTGTCCAGCGCCATATTGGTTAAAAATCACAGTGGAGTGCATTACCTATCAATTCTGACCTGGGTTGTGCTAACCCACAGTATACATGTAATGTAGAATTCCACTACTTATGCAGCTTATGTATAGCTGTCAAATCTTAACAAATCTTATCTAAGATGACTGGGCCTTTCAACTGTCTGATATGTAAACTGACAATGATTTTGCTGCCGATAATCCCCCCCCCCCCCTTTTCAAGAAAAAAAATAATGGTGTGAGTCTGAGAGAAATTTGGCAGTTATTTATTTTTATTGTTTTCCATGATCTACTGTTGTGCCAGATAATGCGATGGTTGCTTTGGAAAAAGAACAGCACATAATAGATTTTTAATCCTTGACAATTTACGGGCCCTCATCTGCAATTAAACAGAGTTTTTCTTTTTTTGTTTTTTTTTTTTAAGAATGTAGCGAAGAAGTAATTCAATCTGACAAATGGTACAAACAGGGATTTGTGGGATTATTTTCTATGGGCTGTTTTTATTTTCTCTTCTGAAGCATGTGTATGCTTGAGGGCCGCATCGTCTCAGCAGACATAAAAAAGAGTAGAGTCAAAAGTATGGTGAGCAATTTTGAAGATTATTGACCTGTAAACCACTGACGATGCATGATCAAGGCGATAATTTAGCCATGTGTAACTGTGACCAGCAATTTGAGTCACGTAGACAAGGGAATCTGTAGGCAAAAAAAAAATGTAACTTTTCTTGGCATCTTCATTGAAAGGCTGTAAATTACACACAAGCAAATTTGTGAAGGGGCAGTCATCACCTCCAAAATTACTGGAAATTTGTTGATGGCAAAATCAAGAAATTACAGATAAAAAAAACCCCAGCTATATTCACTTCTTCCCATGCACTTAATGTAGCCTCCGTGTATTGCACAATTCCAATGTGATCTCCACAGACCCACGACATTAATTCAAGTTTTCATTATACTTATTTTAATTAAATATGCATGGGTAGCTTTGAATGTACTCGGGCTTACCGGTGTTAATGTCATCGGGCTGAGAAATTATGCTTAATCCATGCAGAGTGTGGCCAGACCTTGTTTCAGTCTACAAGGTTTTGGAGTTGGCTGTCACTGGCAGGCATCTTAATTTTGGTTATATATTTCTGGATGGTCACTATGGTCGAGTTACTGGAAGCAGTTGTTTTGTAAAAATAAGGATGTAATGGAAGATGTTGTGTACACACCTTGATGATCAAGGAAGAAATTTTCCCTCATTGTTTGATTTACCTAATGAGATAAACAGATTTGCATCCATTCATGGTAATTTGGAGCACTGCCAGAATCTGCCGTTCTTGTCTAAGGTTTCGGGAAGTTGCTGGATGCATTCTACAAGATCGATAGACTGTTACTGTAGAAGTGCACTATGGTAAGAGTTTATAGGAAGCATGTTGGTTTGGGAGATAAAGATTGTATGAACATGTTGTGTAAAGCTTGGGTGACAAGAAATTTTCCTCATTGTTGATTTACGTAATTGAGAGTAGCAAATCACGGATTTGCATCCATCATAATCCATACATGGTAATCTCGTGGGCACTTCTGAATCTTGGCGCATTCCTTGTCTAAATCTTAGGTTTTGGAACTTGCTTTCAAGCTCGAACATTTATTACAAAATTGATACTGTAGATGGCGTGAGTTGCTTCTTAAATGCTGGAGGTCACTATGGTCCGAGTTATGGAAGTAGTAGTTTTGGTAAATTAAGGATTAAATGGAAGATGTTTGTGTAAAGCTTAGATGACAAGGAAGTAATTTTTCCTATTGCTTAAGTTTATTAACGCAGAAACACAAACACAGATTTGCACGTATACACTATATTTGGACACACGCCTTGTCCGTATACGCAACCTGTAACAGCACTGAATTGGCATCATTAGCGTAGAAGCGCTGTGAATTTAACTGACCGCTTGCTGGGCCTCACAAAAGCCAGGAAATAATTTACGACGGAGAGCAACAGACAAAAAGTCTGGCAAGCCAAGAAAACATGTCTGGGGTGATTGCTGAATGACGTTCTGATTTTGGACACACTAGAATGCCCATACAAAGGGAAACAAAGACATCAGGAGGCTCTGGTATAGAAAAGAGAAGCAGGTAATACTGGTCCTGCGCTGAATGGGCACTGTTGTACATTCCCAACAAAAAGGGTAACAAACAAAGACTAGCGCAAATCGCGTGTTTCTGCTTTGGTCCAAACGCAGTGTCTAGCTTAAACATTCTTTTTCTTAACGCGAAAAAAAAGGGGGCTTTAAGATTATGAAGGTGATCCTTAGAAGAACAATGGCTTTTTCACTCAATAATACTTCTTCAGGCCTTCACGACCAAGTCCCGCTGTCCAGCAGGATACATATTACTTCCTGGTAATACTAGGTTTAATATGTGACTCGTTCTAAGCCAAGCATTTTGACGCTATTATACGTGGAATACGTGAAACCATACTGAGGTTCAAACTTTCACGAAGCTGCTGTCACACTGCTTATGGTTTGAGATTGTATTTTCACATCAACAGAATTTATGTCATCACGGTGCATTGTTGCGCAAGGAAATAACAGGGAAAGTGATCTAACGCCACATAGTTTATGGATCACATTGGGTAGAATCTGAGGTCACTTGAGAAATTTAAAGATTATTCATTTGATCTGTAATACACATGACTTGTTTTGTTCTAATAGGTCTTAAGCAGGAACTGTTGCATTGTGGCAATGTATTGTATGTATCTCCGCTGAGTGGTCCAAATGTAAAGCAGTCCTTATCGCCCTCAAATAAATGTCGGCGCGTAAACTGTCCACGTATTGATACTACATACTGTAAAACAAGTGTTTTGCTTATTTAAGATAACTGGACCAGTAACGTATTGATTAGCTTATCATAAGCTGCTGAGACTAATTTCAACAATTAAGAGAAAATGTAATAAGCTTGAATTTTTTTTTCTTTCTCAATATGTTTTAGCGAAGTGTCACTATAAAACTTGGTCTCTCTTGAAAGTGAAACAATAATTTTTTTCATTGAAGTGATAATGTGTGTGGATAATTGTAATCAACTGCAATGATCAACATTTCAAGGCTGTGTTCTGAGTGTTGTTAAATTACTTCTTTATCGGCAGGTGTAATGTAGATACTGTATGATAGACAAGTGTAAAGATAATTGAGAATACAGCATTTTTTTTTAGGCATTTTGCAAAAATTTCAAGCAATTGCAAACGCTAAAGCATCATTTCCACTCCTTTTTGTATCTGCTGCTTATAAAGCTCAGATTAGAGCCATGTTTTCATTGTTCGTATTATAGAAACTTTAGTGTTGAATTTAATTTGTCTGTTTATTTTAATATTGGATGAATTTACTATTAGAAACAATATAGAACATACTTGATTATTGGTATTATGCAATGTTCAAAATCATACATCTCTCTTAAAAGTATTTACCTTTTATTGTTTGAATGCAAGCAATAATATCTTACACTATTTTGTTGGCAGATTTTTGTATAATAATAATACTCATCATTTGGTTTTCTGTTGTTTCCTTTGATATAAATCCTCGAACAAGCGGTCTGTACTATTTGTTAGTCAATGTGAACGTTGTATGCCTATAGGATGCATTTTTTTACATGAAAGCTAAGGCCTAGTGTGTCTGTGAAGTTTAATTAACCTCTAGAACCTCTGCACTATTCGCTATTAGGGTCATAGCAGCATGACTTGCTCCTACTCTGGCGTGTCCTTTAAAGAAGATAAAAGGGCTTCAATTGTTCAACTTTAATGAAGTCGGTAGTTTGAAGGCATTTTGCGTTTCTTGATGAATCAGAGATGTAGAGTTTGCAGGCGAAATCAAAACCGAGCAATCAAACGCGCACTCTGTAACCTAGAATGCAAGTTATGGGATCATGTCAAACGCATCTTACTGGAGAAATGATATGTAACTCATCAAATACATTTCTAATAAACTTTCCTGTTTCATTACATTACTTGTCATGAGTTCTTAAAGTTCATGAAGGCCACACAACATGAATCACAACAAAATTGTCCATTTCATGAGACAAATGGTTGCGGAATAGTTCTACGTAATCGCGCACAGGTTTCAGGTAGTAGTGGGTGTGGGAAAATGCATGTATTTTTCAGTATATTTGTATCTGGTTAGTCAGCCTGTTCTGGTTAAGGAATCGCGAGCAAAGAGTCTATGAATAGGAAGTGGTGGGCCCAGATGCACTGTCACCCCGAAGTTCCGGGTTGTCACTACCAGGTGTAGTACGAGGAAAAAAGGAGAAAGTTAACTTTAAAACAGATTCACTGGCGAGACTGCGTGTGTCATGAACTCTTAGAATTTGTTTCTCAGTACCCGTTAGCGTATGAGAAACGGAAGGGCATTCCTCTTTTCACTGTTTGTACAGAGTGGATGCTTTTCTGTCCTTATCAACTAGATGGAGTTTGACTTGATGTCATCTGTCTCATGATATGGGTCATTTGTATCTGTACATAAACACTATAGAAAGAAAAAATTACAGTCCACTTTCATGTGGATGTATGGGGAAATGATACAAAGTCATAAGTGATTCTGGTGTACTTTGAACGCAAGCTGAGAGACTCGCAATGAATGTTTTTTTTATTTCTGGGCACTCTAGATAGTGAATGATTAGAATTAGTCATATCACGGGATGAATGATAAAGGATTGGGCCGTTTTTGAAATAACTAAAGTAAATGAAACAAATGTGTCTCACTAACAGTGTTGATCTTGGATTTGCTGGAAGAGAAATTTGGTCAGTCGAGGGTGAGATCATCTTCGCGAGCTCGGTGAAGTTTGATGCCCTGGTAACTTAGCCTAATGTTCATCAATGATCTCATTCTGGTTTTAAAAGTAAGTGCAAACAAGGGAAAGGCCAAGGTGTTCATTTAATCATCCACGAGGAAAGGGCCAAAATGTTCACCTGATCCGTCAACAGGAAACAAAATCTGTAACCTGATCCCTCAACATTAAAAGGAATTTCAACATCTATAATTCTACTGTATGTAACTTGTATAGGAGAGTTGACCATTTGCATGTTTGTGTCAATCCTCGTACAATCAAAAGGTGGACGAGACAAACAAATTCAACCAATATGGTCTTCATACATTTTTTTTTTTGTAAAAGGCAATATTGATCCTGAATTTGCTGGAAGAAATTTTTTTGGGGTGTGCTCACGGCACTACTGAATGTCAATCGCGGATCCATGTCCCTTGACATAGTTAATGCCGCTGGAGCAGTCTGCACTCTCGCTGATGATGCTCATCCTATGCGTAAACCATAGCTCAGAAAAAGCAAAGCCAAAATGTTGGCTATCGTCACCCCTGATGGAAGGAATTGCAGACTTAATGGTGTGTTTTGGTCAATAGTCACGGATCGGGAATAGCGATTGGGAAAAGTGGTTGACCGTGAAAATAGCCCCGCTCAACACGGAACAGAAGATAATACCTACTGAAATCATTTTTTAATGCCTCGCAGCCCGACAGGGTGGTGGAGCACATTATATTTTCCATGTTCTTTTGTTGAAAAGTTTGCGGTGAAGGATGTTTGCATCTAGGTGTCGTGTTTTTATATTGGTCATTTGGTCGCGACCATGGTCAGGGGACATGTTCATGGAGGTGTTTGAAAGATTTCTATACGCAGTGCTAACTCAGCCAAAACTCTTTTTCTCATGTTTTGTAGAAGACATTTCAATGAAATACCTGATCTCAAATTTTTGTCCCTTCCTAGTAATACAGAGTAAACAATTCAATCAATTCAGTTGTATTATGCATGAGATAGGAAAAGAGGAATTTCTAAAACAGAATATTCCTCTTTAGTTATAAGCGCTACCTTACCTGTAGGTATACCTTTAAGCAATGAAACTACCATGTATATTATGAAGGTCGTGACACAGGACTTTACAGTTCTGGATAAAGTGTCGAATTATTTTGTCTATTCATTTTATCTCAATGCAGAACTTGTCAGCGTGACCTTGAAAAGGGCAGATACGATCGCGAAATAAACCAATATTTCTTTAGTTAAATTGCAAAATACTAAACAAAATGTTGTTTGTTTGATGTAACCGGCATAAAGCAATAACCTTCAGCATGAATAGGGTAAAAAAATTGTTGTGATGCATATTTATGTGAGGTCATAGAAGCAAACGACAACAAAATTGCTTTTCTGTTCATGACCTAATTACAAGAATCAAAGGAGGTGACGTGGTGACTTGGAAATTTCCACAACATTCAGGATTACAAAACGTATGCTCCATGATTCAAGTTGTCAAGTTTCATCTTTATTTCGAGCATCTCTCATAAAATAACAAGGCAAGATATAAGACATGTTAAAAACACGCAATAATTAACAGTGTAGTATAGAATACAAATGTATCAAATTGACGATATAAAAAACATAGTGATGTGGGGGGTCAGTTTCAAAGCCATTGGCTCTATCACGACACTGACGCCTATGGAACTAGCACATGTATAATTTTTTAAAATACAAGTAAATTCCGGCGGGAGCAAAGTACAGAACTAGCGCCAATAAAAAAAACTCTAAAAGTGGGCGACAATGAAAACAGCCTACATGTACATACAAAACCATGCGCATATTAACAATGAGGTTACCAAACCTCTGAACATTTTTTATAATCCATATTTTGTTTCCCACTTTTCACAGAAGGTACAGCAAGGTAATAAGCAAGTTAGCAGGTTATACACCTAACTTACAGGGGATATATAAATGCTTGAAGCGACTGTGGTTATAGGGACGCAAGTCGATTTTTGGATTTTAGATTTACATGTAAAATCTTAAAGATTTTAAATGTCAAGGCATTTGTGAATTTTCATTTAAGATTTAAATCGTAATCCCAAAATTACTGGTCCCCGCGCTTAACGCACAGTCAATTCAAGCGATTATGTTAGATTCCTGTACTTTAGAGTGTAGCCACAATCTTGATTGTTTGGGAGGAAACATTTCCTTTCCAAGAAAACATGAACTTTGCTCTGCGCGTCTGAATCTCAACGTTGTAGACATTGATGGTGTTCGTTGATCGTCACATGACAACCGACTGCAAGAAAAAAACATTTTATACATTCTAGTCATATAAATTACAAAGGTACTGTAGTGGCATATTCTTTTTATATTGTTGGCTGGTTTGCATCGTTGACGTCACACGAAACCTCAAACAATGATAATACAATACAACATGAATTTTCAAAGCTATATGGGAGCTTGTGGCCATACTTAATCCTATTTAACAGTTTTGTTTGCCTTTGAGTGGAAGATTTACATACCAATATGCAAAAGAGTGCATTCCAGATAAAGTGTGTAGCGTGTACTTTTTGTTCTACTGTTTACGTCATTTTTTTTTTGAAAAAGTTCAAAAATTGAGGAATAACAAAAATAAACGTACGCAGACTTCGCTTCCCATGTATGCACCTACATGTACATGTTACTATCAGCTATATTGTCAGGTTGTACGCGCCCCCCCCCCCCAATCACAAAGCAAGCAGCATTTTAGATGTAATTGTTGTCATTCTTGTCGTAGAATGTTTTCAAACATTAAATACTTTTAATACTCAAAGGAATCAAAGGAAACTGTGAGAAATAACACTATTATTACATGTACGGTACATTAAGTTCACAATAAAATAAATTTTATTTTGCATTTAGTGCATGGAAAGCCCATTCTTTGATACACTAAGATTTGTTAACCTTTTTTTTGAAAAAAAATGGTTTGATGTTAATTGCACTTATCATGTAAGTAATATCTTTGAGACTTTTATCAAGCAAATTAAACTTTCACAAGGTTTTGGAATCTTTGGATATTTTGGAGGAAATATCAGCAGCACTTGATCTCTGATTACTATTGGGCAAATGGTCGACAAGCTGACAGGTGTCATCAAACTATTGTGTTAAAATTCCTTAAAGTGCTTGTTACTATTTTTTCCCTTCAACTTGTATGAGAGGAATGATTAACTGCATGAATTTGACCCAAGACCGCATGAAGCATATTTTTGTTACCCGCATTACCCACTTACCATCTGGTGGTTAATCTATGATTATGAGTTACATTGTCTGTACATGTATGTGATCTTTCATGATACCCACTTGTATTAAATATTATGCGGGCATTTAACAAGTTTTCAAACACATGCAATGGTAATGAATTATCATTTAAATCCTTGATTATCTATGCTATTCAGATCTTGCAAAATGGCCCATTTCTGTGCGAAAGTTCACATTATCCCAGACTTGTTGTAAGGAAGTTAATTATTGGGAGCCAATTTGGCAAGTTAACGATCGCATGCTGGCTTGATTTGGACATTGCCACACCTGCCCCTAATGATCAGTGTGATATGATGGCAAGGTAATTGTTGGTGAACAAATTACATAAGAAGTTGTTTATAGGCTTTTTGTTGTTCTTGTTGCTGGCTTCAGTCAAATTCAGAGTTTGTTTTCATCGCCCAGTACAGTAAGCAAATAATATAATTATGCCCATCAAGATCCATGTCAGTGCACTTATGAGCAATGCATTCCAGTGATTTTTATGTACTTATTTGATGATTATTATTTATGGATGGGGTTCGTTTTTGGTTTAACACGAGCCGCGGGAAATCATTGTCATTGAGCAGTATTTATGGGCGCTATGTACTGAACTTACAAAGAATGCGCTACATGTAGTACAGTACCGGTCGATGGGCAAGGAACTTTTACACTTACTGGATTGTTTGAAGTATTGAAAGGTTCAAACTTGCACAATAATGTATAAAGCTTTAATTATCTATCGTGCAGCTTTCAGTCGTTCAGTTTGTTCCCATATTTGGTTAGATAAATGAATGCATAACATCACGGAAATTTGTATTAGTGGGCATTGTGGAAAACGTGCAGTCTTTCACGTCAAACTGCGCGCAATTTATCTACGATCCAAATCTGGCGTGACGTCTCAGATACTGTACTTTACAAGTGCGCATTTAAAAGTTAAAGAGTGTCCAGGGGATCAAGCTTGAACTTTGTAGCTAACATGTAATTTTTTCATGATGTTGACAACTTGACATACTTCAGATGATTGTTTCTTAGTGTTCTTTATGTAGTGCCTGTGTGGTTTTCTGTATCTCTCTATAAGTTACCTTATTTTTCAAGGGATAAATTAAACAAATGGAGAAAATCTCATTTGCACAGTACAGTGCATTTGTTCAAAATGTAGTCCAATAAGCATGTCAAACTGTATAGTAGCTTTATCACAATCAATTTTGAAGATTAAAAGGAAATATCCCACACAAGATTGTATGTTAAAGGAGAAGGCACCAGTCACTAACAGGCTATAAGTTAATGAATAAAGAGGCATTGAGAGTATTGTGAAATTATGGTATATGGTGATAAATACAGCCTAAGAAAGGGCTATTGTGTGATACTCACACTTAGCAAGGCCTATAAAATTAGTTAATTGTGTTTATTTTTATTTTATGTCTTTGCAAGCCTTGTATTAAGATAAACTTGGCAGAAAGAGTCATAGGGGGGAGGAGCTTATCGATTCAAACAGTGGCATACATTACTGCGGCGTGACTAACACCGTCGGGTGGCATGCTCGGTGCAGTCTTGGTCCAGTTTCAGGCAATGTGTACG
>JZLH01S0180020.1:15372-39485 GCA_001188425.1 Eucidaris tribuloides | reverse complement strand
TTCACGAAAAAAAATCGAGGGGGGGGGGGTGAGGTGAATATATAGTCAAATCCCCCCAATTTTCATTATTTTGTCAACAATAGGACCCCTGCATGCGGCGCCTCCTCTGGCAAAATGCATAAAATAAACAAAAACTTATATACCCGCAAATCGTATATATATAGCCTGATTCATGTTTGTGTTTTTTGTGGGGTTGTAGATTTGGTACACATCATACGTGTTTTGTTACATAACGCACCCTTCAAACCTTCTCAAAGAAGTTTTAAACTTAAGTTTAAAAATATCCTGCCCATTAAAATCATACCAGAAATTTAGAATGCTTTTGCTTCGTTTATGGCTTCTGTGATTCAGTGAACTGAATATTTAGTTTCTTTTAAACCACGTCGATATGCCCCCCTTGACATCAGCGCCCTGCTCCCCCCGAAAGCTTGATGCGCCCTGTTAATTTATAAATGCCTCGTTTATGCCAGTTCTCATACATTTCCAATTCATTTCGTTGTTTAATTGGTTATGCAATTTATCAAAAAAAATAATATACCCTATCCTTCAGGATGCGTTACAACTTGCCACCTATACCGGTATTTTTCATTCTGAAATCTCAGTTTGTGCCTGAATGCCATTGACATAAGGTATGAGTGAAAGATGCTAACTGTAATGCAAAAACAAGAACAAAACTTTTATTATTATCATTATTATTATTATTATTATTATTATTATTATCATTATTATTGTGTGTTGTCATATCGTCGGACTTCGAAGATATCAGGAAATATGATCAAGACAGACCATTTTCACTTTTTTTTTTTAAAATTTGAATTGTTTATTTTGTGTCTCATTCGTGTCAGGTCTGGAGCTCGGGAGAGTAACGAACCGGCACTACCTTATCTGGAAATAAAATTTCATTAAGGGTTATTATAACATAGATCAAAGACCCAGACTTGTACCGTACCAGGGGACCACAAGTGGGTAACTATTTGTCGGTAATTTTGAAGAAAACAATTAGGCCTGAAAACGTGACTCATTTAGTGTACCACAGCCCCCGGTTTTGTCACCGGAGACAGCTTTCGCGACTAACTAATGAACATACGTAAATGGTAATACACTGCGTATCCGTGTTTTACAATTTATGTAAAGCAATGGAACGCGGAAAAGTTGACAAACCCTTGAAGCATATTAGTGGCATTGTTTTCTCCTCCATGGACTTTTCCTCATTAACCACAGGCACCACTTTGCACGTCTCCGCCCCCTTGGGCACGGAGTAATTCTAAAGTTAACCTTACGTAATTATAATCATGAATAATTCATCATAACAAATATGATCGTATTGCAATTACTGTCATTATTTACTTAAATGCATTAACAAAAATATTATAAATTTGATTTTTGTGATATCCGTATGCTTTAGTGGCCTAATAAAGGCAGATAAATTTTATTTAGCTGACATTTTCTTTGGAACTATTTTGAAGCGGATCAATATCTCATCATTCTCCACCACGGGTCAAGTGTCAAGTTTACAAATCCTGCGACCCACCGTATGTTCTGCAGCACGCAATATATTCCTCGGCAATACTGCTAGACAGAAGTTGAAGTTTCTGATCACAGTGAGCGGGCTCACTGTTCAAGATAGAATTTTATTTTTCTGAAACGCTACAAAATGAAGACTATTGTGCTAATACTAGCTGTCATTCTAGGGGTACATGGAGACATTTATATGCACAACCCTAGGTGAGTAATTTACCTATAAATGTTCAAAGTGTAGATGGTGTTTGCGTGTAACGTACTAATACACAGTTAATGGTATACCCGTGGAGTATAAAGAGGTATTATTGTTCATTACTAATACTAGATCTAAAAGCTCTGCATGCGGAGAGTGTGCAGACAGTGTGAGTGTGAAGTGAATGACTTGTGTATCAAAATTTTAAAATGAAATGTGCTCAGTTTTCGAAGTAAAATAGAACATAAATATGATGAATGTGTGAAGCAAGAACAGACATACTTATTAGTAGCTGTGAAGTGTGTGTTATTGGAGTCTATTGTTTTTAATTTTGATTTCAATTAGGCACTATAATCAGATAATACTAGTCCTAAACTTCTATCTGCCAAAAAGGAGTATGGTGGGTTGGAGGAGGAGGGGGAGAAGGGAATTTAAATTACAAAATAGCCAATATCTAAAATCATTTTTTAAACTAAACAATACCATTACATGTACCAGACGGGAGGGTAAATTTAATCACCCTAGCCAAACCCTCTGTGGGCCCCTCTCTACTTGCCGTCTTTCTCACTACCATGACTATGGCTGCTCCATTTCACCGAGGCTGAGTTGTAATCGTGCAAGTATTAAGTGATATGGTGTTTATTTTGAGTAACACGGAAAGAGAATATTTGAGAAAAGGATTTTTGATTTTGTAAAAAGGAGAAATGGAGGCTTTAGTCTATTGTGAATGTAGCAAAATGTGAAGTCTAATTTCATCGTTAAATGAAAGTAACAAGTTGATGAGTACATGTGTAACATCTTAAGAAAATGTTTACGTGTAACTCTGTGTTTTGCATTGAATGAAATATTGTAAGGCTTGAATTCTCAGATTACATTTCTCTGTTAATGTAAGGTATATGAAAACAATTTGGGTCATGAGAGCAATTACTTCAATAGTTAAATCTGGACCGTACAAGAAGATGTTTAAATCAAATTTCCATTCTATGCAAGAAACGGGGACGGAATTTATGCAGCGTAGTATTTGACGGAAACCTAGCATAATGTCTTCATGTTGAAGGGTCTTCAAAATGTAAAGTACATTTTCTTGTTATTTCTTTCTACAATGAAGTTTACATACTGAATAGTACAGTTCGATAGATCTAATTGAACTAAGCAAGTGCTGTCAAATTACTGTTGATAAGCCCAAATGCCCTTTTGTATACTGTACCAGTATTGATACAAACTACAGTGCATCAAGCTTGAAATTTTTTAAAACTTTAGTTCTGGAATGGAAATATGTGTGACCTGTAACCATGATACCCTGATAAAGTCACACATCATATAAAACCTAAAAACTGAAAGAAAAATACTTTGGGTGAAAAATATGAATATATTGCAACATGTGAAGGCTACAAAACTCTTTGATTTTTGAAGACACTTCACTTTTTTTATTTTATAAAGAAAGTATGATTATTTCCACTTTCCTTAGCTCTGGGGTGTGCGACTTTATCAGGGTATCATGGTGACGGGTCACGTATTTTCAGACCTGCCAACTGTCTCTATTTTATAGGGGCTGTCCCTATTATTGGCAAAAGAAAACATTTATCTGTGTGTCAGATTGTGTGGACTCCTAACTGTGAGAATATTTGTCTACAGAAATGGATATTTAGGAATGTCCATATTTTTCAAGCTTTCTCCCTGTTTTGTCCCATTTCTTAGGTTCAGGGTTGGCAGGTTTGCATCTTCTAGACACTAAATAAAAAAAAAACAAACAAACAAACAAATTAACAGAAACAATCAACAAGAATTCATATGTACCTGTCCTGTACAGTACAGGATAACAGTGTAGTGTGTACATGAATCCATAATTTAAATGGTGGCAATTTATTTTGAATTGAATTCATACATATTAAGAATGAAATGTTAAGTGCTGCAGGAACTAAAGCACATAAATAGTGGCCCACCCTGAAGCTTAAAGGGAGAAGGCACGGCAACTAAGCAGGCATATGTTAAGAAAACATTTTGATGTTCTTGCCAAACCAATCAGATGGCACGTCACATTGCTGAAACTGGACCCAGCTGATGACCCGATGCATGCCACCCGACGTGTGTTATTCAGCGCCGCAGTAATGTATGACTGTTTGAATCGATAAGCTTCGTCCCCCTAATGACTGTTTCTGCAAGTGTTTATCTAAGACAAGGCTTGCAAGACATAAAATAGAAAAACACAAATTAACTAATTTATAGGGCCCTTGCTAAGTGTGAGTGTCACACACATAGCCCTTATTTAGGCGTATTATCAGCCATATACCATAATTCTCACAAGATACTCTCAATGCTCTTTTAATTTCTTAAGCTATAGCTGCCTGTTAGTTGCTGGTGCCTTCTCTCTTAACTCTCATATCCAGTGTAATAGGCAATAATGAACTTCGCTTATATTAGTGTAATAGGCAATAAATTCATACCTATTTTCACCAAATTTGAGCATATGGTATTAAACTTTAAGGGTAGCAAGTAGGCTTGTTATTTGATGTTGCAATTTATAGTAATTGCATTAGATACTGGTACAGACTTTAGGAGTACATTCTCTCCTGAAGGAGCATGGAGGACCAGTTAAATATCATTACTTGCTTTGAAAGAGTCAGGTCTGTAGTCTCTGTACTACAGGTGATTGTTATGTAAATTCAAACCAGGAAATTGTACTCGGCAGGTGTGGTTGAATAGTATGGATACCTAAAGCCGCATAGCTGATAAACTTTTACATTAGGGCCAAAGACCATCAGTGTTTAGTTTTCTGTTTTATTAAAAGTAAAAATTCTGTGTTCAAAAGGTAACTGGCCCCTCCGGTTGGTAAGTCATACCTGCTTTATGTGGTATTGACCATTCCTCCCCCATTTTGAATGGGTGTGAAGACCATTTTTTTTTAAATCTGGGGGAAACGTGCCAACCTACATTATACATGTAACCCAATTGGTGGTTGTGCAGATCTGTATATCATCCATTGATTACTACTCCAGTTGTATCTACATATGTGACCTGTCACCACAAAATGCACAATACTTCAGAAAAATAGGAAATTATGTTTCTCGTACTGTCTTAAAGTGGAGACTCTAAGCTTTCAAATGATGTATAATTTGTCTAGGACAGACGAAGCAAACCCATTTAAAACCCTGCTCACAAGTTTGGACTCTCACGCAAGCCATTATCAGGAAAGTGGAGAAAAAACGTCTGCAAAGTAGTGCTCATTCATGCGAAATGGAAGGTCTTTGACAACTGTTCCATAGAAAGCGCGGTAAAACTAGTCACTTTCAAAATGAGGATTGTGGATTGGACAGTCCATTTTAGTTCTTACAAGTATCATCAATGAATAGTTCATAAAAGCAACTTTGTGGTGATACCAATATTACAATGTATTACAGGGGGACTTGACGTTGGATAACAAGCTGTTATATTCAGAGTTATATTATGGTTGCTCTCGCGATGTAAGATCAAATTCTGCCAAATTTTCAAGCTCTGGCAAAAACATGGTCGAAGTTCAATCCTAGAAAAATCATACTTCTGAATCACTTCTGGTCCTAATGTATGTACATGTACCTTTAGAAAATAGCAGAATCCCAGATTCAACTTTTGCAATCCAAGTCGACTATGTACTGCATTTACACAAAAACTTCCATTGTGACTTTTGTATTGATTGATTTGTGGTGACAGGTCACATATGGAGTTCTTGAATTTGCCATGGTTGGAGTCTAGTCCACAAGTTTCAAGTTCAAGTCCACAATGATGAAACTTTGCCATTCAATGTAATTAGGACTCGAGTCTGAGTCTGAGTCCATGAAAACTGGACTAGAGTCCAGACTCAACTCAACTACTGGAATTTTCTGTATGTATGTATTATATCTTGCTATGTCATTTCTTCTTTTTGTACAGAGGGAGTAACAACAGATTAGATGAAAATGGAAGAGAAAGAAATAACGGAAACAGGTAAGTTGCAATAATTTCTTAACACTTTCAACACTTGAACAGATGTAACAAAAGAACAATTTATAACTACAACATCTTGTGTGTTTGTAACACAGTTAATAATCATTGTTCATGTAATCCAATCAAATTAGGATTTATTATTCTTAAAAAACCCAAACAAACAAACAAACAAACAGGCACCACCAAAAAGAAAAAATATAATTTGTTTTATGAATTTCATAGTGGCAGGGATCTGTGCCCTTAGCTTGTCTGACCTCTAGAAATTTTTGCAATTTTGTGGTAACTATTGCAAAAAAGAAAGTTACTTGATTGCCCTTGCATGCCAAAGACAGTAATACTCTTGGGGAGTTTTTGTTCCCACCGTAAAGTATCATTGCATATTAATTAGGCTAATATTAATTTGTGATTACCAATACCCAATTTTTTGAAGGGTTCCCCAGCCAAGACCTTAGTTTGCATGAAAATAGTTACAAATTCATAGGCTCGTGAGTTTACATTGTGTTACTTTCTGCACGATACAAATAGCCACTGTCTACTTTTTATCTGTAGATATGCATCCAGCCTAGTTATTCAATACAATTAGAATTAATCTTCACCTGCTTTAGTTCTGTAATACCTCTTAATCTTATTCCTGCGCTTGTGGTCGGATTAGGTTGTGAGAAGTATTAATTCAATTTATGAACATGTCTTCTTGAAAGAATTTCAGCTTGTGATATTTGACTTGCGATGACATGTGGATTCACAGTTGTCGTTTTATTTACATTCATAATAGATCATGCCCAGAGAAATTCAAAACCAGTATTTGCTCGATATACATGTAAATGTTTGTATTTCCATTGACTTTCAGAGTGTTTGACTCACAGAACAACAACAGAGGGGGTTACAATGTAGGTAGCTTGTACTACACGACCGGCTCAGTACTTCCAATCGAGTGGTAAGTGACACAACATGAAATCATATTATCACAATTGAATGCTAGCCACAACATATTTTTTTTACCAGAGTTAGTTATGTGTGTCCAGATATCTGTAGGTGTGATAAGTTGATAGTGATTATACTGAGCCTGTATACATGACATTCATAAAGTATGTTTATGTGTGATTGTGCTTTTCAACAGCATTACAATAGTTGCGTCTTTCACTCAACAATACAGTGCGTTGCTTGTAAAAAAATGTATAAACAGTCCTTTGAGCCTGAGGGCAATGCGTCATATGGATGATTGATATAAAAATGTCCCATTAATTTGTCTTATAGTTTTATAACAACTAGTATTTAGAACACAGTAGATGGAATGTATGTTCTGCTCGATAAATTCAGGAATTGTACATGTATGTATGTGGAGTGTCAAGAGAGTTCTTTTAAAAATTGTTCTGTCAGTATCTACTCTACATATTAGAATTATACAAGATATGTGAAAAAATACACAGGGCTGAGGGTGATTTACATGTAACCCTCAAATGAAAAACAACAACCTAAAATCACAAAAACCGCTCCCAGTTTTCACCAAATTAGTATTCCGTGAGTGTATTGCACTTCAAAATTATATGAAAATGTAGAACTTAAAAGTAATTCTTTTTTTTTGCCCTGTACAAGATGTATTATGTACAGCTATTACAGTACAGTTATTTTATACAAACTATAAATTTTCCATGTCAGGAACAGCTTCATGTACATGTAATTTTGACTGTTTCCATGAGCAATTTGTGACAATTTGAATATATTGTCTAAAAATATGTGTATTTTGTTGTAGACTGTAGAGTGATTAAGTCTTATCAATTTTCCCTTAGAAGCTCCACTCATAGTATGTACATGTAGGTCAGTAACTGCATGTATCTCAGTGCTTACATGTAGTACAGTAGCACAATTTGCTATTAAATGCACCAGCGGCACCACCCCCATTTTCCTCCTTGTACCCACTTAAATGTAGTGACAAAAGTCTGCATAAATAAAGGTTTCAAGGATATTTGTCCTGGTACATGTCACAGTACTGCCCCTCTGTGTTATCAATTACAACTATATACAGTCATGTATCTGTACAGGTAGGGCCTCCGCTGGAAATAACTATCAACTTCCTGAGATAGGACGAATTGGAAACTAACATTTGTTGTGTGATAAAGGTTGCCATGTGTACAGTGATTAAAGCTATGACACATTGTTTTCTGGTATGCTTGAAAATGTTGGCACAGTGAAGTGAATGCTTTAAAAACATGTCTGTAGGCTTACATTTTCAGTTAATATTACACTGCTTTAATGTTTAATCTAGCAGATATGAAGTAGACAGAAGCTATAAATGTAATGAAGCAATCCAGCAAAAATAAGAATTTCAAGTGTTATTGAGTTAGAATACATGTACATGTATGGCCCTAAAACATACAATACAAATTACATAACAAATTTGCTTGACTGTTGTCATTGTCTGTAACAGGACAGAGACATTTGACCTTGAAATTTTCACTGCATAAACCTAGGAGAGTGTACTAATATAGATTTTGTTAAAATAACTTAAAAATTTTGGATTATTTTTAACCTACATGTAAATGGAGGACTGCTTCTAATCCTTCCATTGCCATTATGATATGGATCAAATACTATAATTACCATCACATTAATACATGTAATAGAAAATTACAACGGAAAAGTTTCGTTAATTTTTGATTAAAAAATCCAGTCCTAGCCTGTGAGTTGGCATACAGTACCAATTGTGGAACTTTAGCGACAAGTCCCCATCCACCCTTGTACATGCATGTATTTTTTCACCTTATCACTTAATTTGTTGACACTGGGATTTCTTGTCTTTCAGGACTAACCAGCACAGCTGTGGTGATCAGAATGCCAATTGTGAGATCATCATCCAGTACATGTGTGGAGAGTGGGTTCGTGATGGCACAACCACAACGTAAGTTTTCTGGACAATAATTTTCTGTTTCATAAAAAGCCTTTTCCATTTCAACAAATCTGGAATTCAGTTCAACTTGTCTGAAATATGGAAATTGTGTGTTTGCCATATAGATTTTGTATACATGAATAAGTGACAATTCCGTTTGTAACATAGAACTTAATACAAATTAAGTATATTGTTTTCACACAGTTTGTGTGCTTTTTGTCAATGTTTTGTAATTTCTGTTACAAATTTTATGTTTTTTCTTTCAAAAAGTGAAATTTTGGAGCAAAAAGAGGTTTTCTTAGGATTATCCGTTTGAAACTGACTTTCTGTTTCAAGTAGTCTTTTCCGTGAATTCTGTCTGTTTTCTGCTATTGGGGAAAATCACTGTCCCTAAAGTTTTGCTGGATCAAATTTATTGAAAAAAAATAAAACTCTTGGCAACAAATAATGAGAAATTCCTCAGATAAGTGAAGCATGTTTATATTTTATAATTGATAAATCATGTCATAAATTTTACTGAATTTTTTCCTCATGTATTTCATAATTTGACAGCAATTAAGTGTCTAGAAACAAAATGCACATTTCAAGTTACATTACTATGATCTTTCTACCTCCATGCTATGAATAAGGAAACAGAAAGCAAAGTGCTAGCTTCCATTGTGTTCTACAGTTCTTAAATTCATGTGTTGCCACAGTTTAATAAAAGAAGCTCACCATTATAGGTGAACAGACGCCCACCTTATTTAGTGGGTGCTTTGTTTTTTTATTGCTTGAACAATGTGAATATACCTTCCTATATGTAACCAGTTACATGTATCCAATTGTAGAAGTTATGTAGTTGTCAAAGTTATGTTGGAATATGTTGTTAAAGATTGCATGGATTAATTATTATTTTTACATGAGTGACGGAGTCATGACATATTTTAATTTTTCACGAACGATCATGAATACAAATACTGTTTGTTTGAAAAAATTGTTATTAGAGTACAATTTGGCTGTGAATCTTTTTCTTTTCTTAAATTTAATTACAGAACCATCCCAGAGAACCCCAACCAGTGCACTGATTACAACTGCAATACTGATGTCCGTTATGGGATGCACGAAAACTTTGACTACTACCTCAACTGTAAGTTAAGGCAGAGACAGGCCAATCTCTTCACTGCCGATCAGGTGAGTTAGTCCTTCAATATATACTATGAGAAGAAAATAATGTTGCTTAATATTATGTTTTGACTACATGGGTGCAGGCGACATTCCACATCGTAAAACAGTTGTGTGCATTCTTGTGTCTTTCTTTGATTAAAGGTAAAATGACATGATTGGGGGTAGTCCTCAACTTGGGCTGAAACTACTCTAGAATCAAGTAAACTATGCAAGGATTCTCCGGTGAAAATCTTGTAGTCAAACGTTGACTCATTCTAAATAAATAATGTCAATATCACTCGTAGCACGGAAACCTGCTGTGTGGCTCTCTATGGGGCTTATTTTTATCGTCCCCGGTAAAAATTAAGATACTCCTATGTTTATGCTTGATTCTCCTTAAGTAAACAAATTACAGACAAATCCTCCCAGGTGGGAGATCCACTCCTGCTAGTGTATAGTTGGTATATATTTCAACTCATTTGGTTCTTGAGGCATTTTCAAGTGTTCCCAATCATGTCACTAACCTTTAATATTAGTGTTCTTAAATCATATGCAGCCCTTTACTTTGCTACATTGAAGTGTAAATGTTTATTTGCAGCACCTGTTTTTTTAAATCCAGTTTGTCTTTTTTGTAATAATTAAATTGATTTGAAAGTATTTTCAGCAAGTACTTGTCAAGAAATGGGATATCTTTGATGCTTTGCTCATGTAATTTACCTCATTTATACTTGTAGATTTTTAGTTCAAGCACATTGTTTTGATTATGGATACTATTAGTAAACAAGCATACAAACGATCACGATTATATAAAATTGATTGAACAATGAGTGATCAAATACTCCACTGTCTGCTTAGAATCATATTACCTACATGTAATACCATGTTTACTAGATTCATAATCCCATATTATCAACATCCTCATCATCATCATCAGTATCATCATCATCATCATTCATCATCAATATCATGGTAATCACAATCGCAATCAAAATCACAATTGTGAATTATCATAAAACAATTATGTACCTGCACCACACTATGAAGTACTTTCTGTCTCTTTTTCCCCCTGTAGAATCTTAAGGGACAGACTGCCAGATACACTCGCCAGAATCCCCAGGGAACAAGGAGGGGTTATGAGTGCCCAGAAGAGAGGGATTACTACCCATACTGGGGTCCTTCACCGTGGAGGGTAAGTCATCAGTTCCATGCAGAGATGATGCTTCTCAGGATTTGGTCAAAAATTAGGCTTTAAAAACAAATTTTAAAACATTCAGAAAAAAACAAATTGTAAAATTTTCAAATTGAAACTTAACCCCTAAAATAAGATCCCCTTTTGTAGAATGTTGTTAAAAATTTATTAAGACATATGTTTCTCATCTAAAAGAGCATTTTGCATTTGAATCAACATATGACAGCAGAGTTGCCAATCTCATTGAGTCCATTAGCGTGAGACTCCCATAGACCAATGACATAAATAAGTGATCCAAATGCGTGAGATCAATAGAAATGCATGAAAACTCAAACAGAATATTTGCGTGAGAAAGGGCCAAAATACGTGAGTCTCATGCTTTATGCGTGAGAGTTGGCAGTCCTGTGACAGTGAAACACATATCTTCTTTCACCCTTTGCAGGATGTTGCTGTGTTGACGAATGATCCAGAACGGTGTGCAATGTACCGAAACGAGAGTCAGAACGTCAAGTCAAGATGGGCCTGTTCGCTGCCATTGAATTACCTTCAGGAAAGAAGGAACGCCAACCGGAATAATCCTGTAATTCCCAACACTCAGGAGGAATGTGAGGTAAGGATCAAGAGTTCAGATACATCATTTAACAATCTTACTACCACTGTCAAGAAACTTCACAGACTTTGTATGTAATATTGTGAGTTTGGCACAAAAAGGGTTAACAATGTTCCCAGTTTAAAAAATCTGAGCTGCATAATCCTCTATGCTATACGTGTCTCCAATAAAGTCTACAAATGAAGCCCTGAATAATTATACATGTACTTGCAATGAATGATTATTCTGTGTTTAAAGAAGGAGGTAAATCTAGGAGTATCCAGTTTTGCCATGTCCACTTCCCCCAACGTACTGCTGTGTAACAGTTAGAGTTGACAGGATGCTTAAAGCCCAAGTTTAGTTTTGGGAATTTTGTTTTTATTTGAAAGCTTTATGCCCAAAGGTCATATCACACCAATAACAGATTCTGAATTTCTTCGTTTATGAGTTATACCTCGTCTGAAAGAGCAACTCTGATCTTCTGATGAGGTATAACTCGGATAACTTAACACGATAACCTGGGATGCAATGATGTAAAATATAGTCGAGAAATCTCCGGGGTACCAAAAATCTGGGGGTCCCCCCGCCCAGATTTTCATTAATTTAATAAAAAAACAAAACAAAAGAAATTCAGAATCGTCTATTGGTGTGATATGACCTTTGGCAAAAGCTTTCAAATAAAAAAAATTCCCCAAACTAAACTTGGGCTTAAATTTGTGCTATCTATCCATTCATATCTTGCCAGTGGCAGCATAACTTCCAAAGTGTCATATTGTCAGGTGTTTGTTTGTCCATTCTAGCACTATCATTTAGCACAGTTATCAAAGTTTTTCAACTTTGTAAAAACTGTATGAACTTCCATAATATCAAACAATGTCTTTAAAAACTGCCAAAAAATACAATACTTGGAATAAATGTGGATTTTTAACCATCAATCAATCAATCAATCAATCAATCAATCAATCAATCAGTTGAAATCATTTCTTTATGCTTCCCCATGGGCCTCGTGTATAAATGGGATTATATTTATGTATTCATAATTACCTGTATGTAATTCTTAAAAATTGTAAATAAATGGGATTTTTATGGATAAAAGCTGTATGGATTTATTTAAAAATAACATACAATTTTGGGAAAATATGTGTGTTATTCTCTGTGCTGGCTCTTTAATCTGCCCAAGTTAGTTGTGAAATTTACTTATTTATCTATTGTTTTATTTATTTATTTATTTATTTATTTATTTATATATATATTTGTTTTTTGTTTATTTGTGTGTGTAGGCAGTTCAAATAGATGATGGTACCACAAATGGTACCCGAGGAGTTTGGATGGAGTTCCCAGCATTCAACATTGAAGCTCCTGTTTGTCGTGAGAACCACTACAGTAGAGATAATCACCTTGGTAACGGCATGAATGGTCAGCCTAACACCTTCAACTGGACTCTACCAAACATCCAACATGAGAGCTGTGCACTTCGTATCAGGTGGGTGGGACGCCATTATTTCTTTGAGACGATATTGGGTATTTGCATAAAAATAGTATTTTAACTAAAACTTACAGAAAGCCATCTATAAATTGTTGGTATTTCTGGAAGCGTTAGAACAGAGTTGTTAGATAATAATGTAAATTTTTGATCAATGTCATGGAAATTTCTTTAGTGTGTTATCCATTTATTTTTTTATCAATCATTGTTCATGAATGTGCAGCAAATTTTTTATGTTTTTCCATATTTTATTTAAGAAACTGTGATGAAATCTCAGTATTTATAGAAATAAATTAAATGTTACCCTACCAATCTAATTGATTATTTAGTATGCAAGTTTACATAGACAAGATTTACATGAAAACTGTAAGAGCAAATTAAAACTAATTGTATCTTTTGTAGTGACAGATCACCTGGCTGTATCCAATATGGAATGCTATTTCTTGTGAGACTGTGAAAGCTACATTGTTAATATTTACATAAGGCTGTAGTTCAACTTAGTAACATACCCATCAGGATCGCCTCATTACATGAAAAAACGTATGAATAGTATACAAATAATGAATGTTTATGAGTTCAATGGTACAAATATTTTCATGAGTTGAAAGATTAAATGTTCCATTCAACGAGGCGAAGCCGAGTTGAATGGACCGTTTAACCTTTTAACGAATGAAAATATTTGTACTATTGAACTGATGATAAAACATTCATTATTTGTTTTATACAACTTTGTAAAGTAGATCTTTGCCATTTGATTGGAGGATTGTAAAGTATGAAAAAAATATAGCCATATACGTTGGTCTACATACTCTTTCTGGCTTATTCACAAATTCAGCATGTTCAGTGTATAGTCAATGTCTCTGCAGTTTCTTCACTTCAGTCTAAATTTCACCAAATGTTTAAATCCTTACTAAAGCAATGAATTATGTTCACCGGTTATGTTTAAACGTCAAACTTAAACCTCACGTACATCACACAGCTTAGTGGGACATCGCGTGTACAATACGAGTAGCGCACTGCGAATAGTGAATGGGGGGAAAATAGAACCAACATGCACGTAAAAATATAACCAAAATGCACGCAAAAATATAACCAAAATGCACGCTGCGCTGAATGGAGTATTTATTCAATATCATGTGACCAACAATCCTCCAATCAAATACCAAGGATCTACTTGGATGTTGTATAAAATGGGATGTAAATGGTAGCAGTGCTGCCTGTTATCATATACCAATACTATTTTTTCACATTGAATGTTACCATAATGGTTCTGGTATTGCAGCTATTAAATATTTCTGTGCGACTCAATCTTAACTTGGTTTCTCATCTGATGTTTGTTTTTGTCATCACATTACTAGGTACAACATTTCCACTGGTGAATATAATGGTTGGGACGGTGCCGTCAATGCAGAACTCAATGCCCAGGGTAACCAAGACAGTACACTAGATGTCTACACCAGGTGAGTCTAAAACTGTTCACAATTTGATGGTCATCTGGTATTGTGCCTGTGATTGGGTGGGGTGGAGTGGGGAGTGGTGGTGGGGTGTACTCAACTTGAGCCAATGTTGTGTAGTTTAATTTTTATGTGAATAAAAGGAAAAAAAAACCCTGAAAACACAGGTGAAGGTACTGTCTAGTTGCCCACATGTAATCCTATCAGTCCACTTAAAGGCAGCACATACTTTTGATAAATAGTGAACAAGTATTTTTTTTTGCTGTTTTTGATGATAGGCTTGAAATATTTGTTATGTTTGATATGACAGTAGCATACTTAATGAAATGAGAGAGTGGTGAAAAACGTCCGATTGACCAAATTATACTACTCTTGATTCAAACTAATGAAATCTGGTGAAATCCTTCTGAGGTAAAAAATTTACCCAATTCCCATTATCATTACATGATCCTGGCTTCAGGGGCAGTGCCAGGGTAGAATCTTAGGGAGGGCAAAAATTCATTGGGGGTGGCAAATATGTCAAAAAAAACACACCCAAAATTTCATGAATTACGCTACAAAACCCCCACCTTGTTTTCCATATTTTGAAATTTTTCAGAGTGGTGGCTAACCCCCCCCCTTCACTGCCCCTGCCTGTCTTGAACTTTAGACCCTGACTTCCAAGTGCTGTACATAGCTGGGGACATAACAAACATTATATTTTTACTTGTTTTTCATTCAACAGGTTTGGTTTGACTGAAGCTGAGGCTGACACTAGGGGTTATGTCTTTGAGAACAACCCCCAAGTTGAAATGTTCACCGATGCCCCTAACAATGACAACTTCGAACTTCAACTTGCTATCAACACTGCACAGCTAGGCCGTACCTTCCAGGACAGGTGAGTGGTGATAAGAATGTATGCAGGGGTCGACATGAGCACTTGCCCAGGCCAAGTAAAATTTCATGTCAGGCAAGTGAAAAATCAATAATTGAAAATTTACTTGCTCAAATAGGTTAAGTAAAATTTGAAGTTAACGATGAAAATATGTCAAAAAATGTTACCAAAAGTTATGAATATGTGTGAAATACTTAAACAAATCATAACTTTTGCAACCACCAGTATGAAATTAACTTACAATGCCATAGAAAAGGCCTCGGTGGTTAAAGTTACTGAGAAATAATGTTATTTGTTATTTTTGGGCAAGCACATTTTTCTTTTGGCCAAGTGAAAATCTGAAAGTGCTAAGTTTATTTGTCCGAAGGGCAAGTAAATTAAAAGTTAATTTGGACCCCTGATGTATGGTAGATGCAAAGGGGGAGGATGAGAAAATATTTTTTTTATTGACAAGATGCTGGCTTTTGTGTTGTCTATCATTAAAAAAAGAATTTAAAAAAATAAAATACACCTACTGCAACAAGTAAGTGAAATTTATTTTAAGTAATGAATTAAATATAGATATATAAATGCAAAGAAATAAAAGTAAAAAGGGGTCTTCTGTGGATGAAGAGATCTGAGCTACGTAATCCTCCACAATATATAATGCATGCCTTTGATAAGGTCTAAAAATGAAGCCCTGAAAAAATTGTACTTAAAGACGATTTTTTTTTATTGCTTTAAAAAAATTGGAAATGTGTGATTACCTAGTAATGCCATGCCCATTTTCCATTCTCCCATAGATGGACATGTTACAGTAAAGTGTTGTCAGGTGCCTAATTCATGTTGGGTATATCCGTATTAAGTTAAGTTGTTAGTGGCAGCATAGATGCTCAAAGTTTTATGTTCTATGGTGTTAATTTTTCATTGAACCACTATCATGTAGCTCAGATATCACAGTTTGACATTTTGTATTTAGCTGACAAAAAACAAAACACAATGTTAAGCATTGTTCAAGTGAAAAGTTTCCTGTGAATTAAGAATTGTAGTCTTGATTATTTTTGAACCCATTTGAGACTAAGAATGAGATGAATGAGCGCTCTCGGTCTGGGGTCTGTGGAGAATGTGTGTTATATGGAAATCAAATTGTCTCCAACAGGTAAACAAAATGTCCACTTTGCATTATTAAAAGTTGTTTCATTTTGTTGGATATAATCCCAAGAACATGCCTTTGACATGAAGACACTGTATAAATTTTCTATTTACAGGTCATTTACCTTTGCCGTTCGCCCAGCCCCCGCAGATGCAGCAGCCGCAAATATCTACAACCTCAACGTCCGTGGGAAGCGGGGCAACATCGTCCAGGTGTTTCCTGCTGTGGAGTACGACTTTGTTCCCAACGAAATAAACGCTCTGCCTAATGACTATGTCCACATTCAGTGAGTAAATCATCGGAAAGACTGTTTTTGCCAAGAATTTTAACTCATTTTATTTCTGATAATGCGTTAACGTACTACTCAAAGTATATCAACTCAAAGTTGTGGGTACTGAAGAAATATCAACATATATCAACATATCAACTCAAAGTTGTGGGTACTGAAGAAATATCTTCTACTTGGGCAAAATTTGACTTATGAGAGGCCCCAAAACAGCAGGGAAACAAAGAAATTGGCCAGGATTGGGCCTTTGACTTGGGCAATTATTCAACTTATGCAAGTTCGAGTAGAGTTAACTGTAGATTTATTTCAATGTGTTATTGTTACCATAGGTTACAAACAGGTAATTGCTATAGCATTCTAGTTTTATTGCAATATATTTGTGCTACCATGGCTTGCAAGCAAACAATTGATATTGGATATATGATGCACCATGCGATACACTGGGCTATCATTGTACCCTGGTGATTGCATTGTGTGGTGCCCTCTTGTGTCCATCAGTAATGATGCTGAGGCTGCACCAGTGCACAACAGAAAGACATAAACTGACAAAAAAGTGGTGTGAAATTGATGCTGAAGTTGGTATTTTTACGTCTTTGTGTTGCATAAGATCAATTAAGGAAAGGGTTTGCACAAGAAGAGTTTTTAAACATTGAGAAGCACACTACAAACATACATTTTACCCAGGGCACAGTGAAGAAAAATAAGTAAATAATTCAACATAATGGTGGAGATGTATTTGTTATACCAGGGTATCGCAATTTGCATCATATGCTAACTCTCTGTTTTTGCTGTTAGGCATCTATGAAACTTCCAATCTAGGATTGAAAAAAAAGCTTGAGTAGCATTATGACACGTCTATCGTTAGAGCTGGTGACATACCTGCGAACCAGTATGATTTTTCCAGTGCAGTTCTGGTCTTATCACAGTTATTATGCGGTGCATTCAACAACAAAAACATAGATTATAATAAGAATAGAACATGACTGACCAAAATGAATGAAACTACTGAACCAATGCCTTGGTTACTATAGTGATTTTAATGCAATGCCCAAATTGTAATTGAAATGCCATGTTTACATTCACTGGTGAGTGACAGAACAAAAGGTTTGTTTTATTCATGCTTTTTCTCATAAGAAAACTTTTGGTTCAGCTGTTTCAAATATTTTTCTCATTTGCACTCTAATCTCATTTTTTTTAAATTATGTAACCTTTTTATTGTTTACTGTACCGCCTAATAACTGTAATAAGACCAGAACTGCCCTGGAGAAATCATACTGGTTGGCAGGTATGTGGTGATATTTGATCTGAATTTCATCCGATTATCATTGGTAAAATATTGTTGATAACATGATATATCACCTATTTGAAAAACAGATTTGCGATGAATAATATTAGGCTTAAATTGACAGTGCACCCTGCAGGGCTGTTATCAAAATGTGGTCAAAACAATGTTGCTTTCTGTAGAGCCTCTTGTAATTAAATCAGGAGATTCTAGGTGTCAATTGTTTATAAAAAACATTTTTTGTGCATAAGTGTTGACAGAGTTGTTCTATTTGTTGATAATTACACTTAATGCACTACTGCTCTTGATATCTTGATATCGCATTTGTACAGCATGGAGGTCTCTCTTCTATTCCCACCTTCCTTCTACATACATGATTACAGGCAGTAGCATTCGCATGCATAGTATTCATAGCTATGGGGATTTCTTGGTCCCTCCCACTGCAGTGCATGTATTTACCCCATTAGGTTTTCATAAATTGATATTCTGGGCCATGTCGTGCCTCAGCGATATATCAAAATAATCATGAAATCATTATTGAGTATTCAATATTTTTTCAACAATGAATAATTTTAACATCAAAATATAGCCTAGCACTATATGTTCTTTCAGTCACCACCCACTTCTTGATTGTTTCTTGTCACAGGTGGACTGGTTCCAACTCCAACCCCAACAACAATGACGGCCAGGGTCGACAGGGCACAGATCGCAGCAACATCGCTCTCCTCCGAGAGGCCAACTACGCTGAGGGTACCGGTGTCTACTACGAACCCTATGCCAAGTATGGCCAGTACGGCAACAGCTACCCTCAGCACATAGGGAACACCACGTTTGCAGGATTCACTGCTGAAGAACTCAAGAATCTGGCAGTCAATCAGCCCAGTAAGTATTAAAGGGCAGTGACATGATTGGGAGAAACAAAAAATGCCTCTGGAACCAAACTGGTTGAAAGATATATCTTTGGATACACCAGCTGGATTGTATATCCTGCCTGGAAGGATTTATCTTGAAGTTGTTTACGTAAGCCGAATGAAGCATGAACATAGTTTCTCTCGTGCCCTGATAAAAATGCCTCCCATAGAGCCCTACACAACAGATTTGTCTGTCACAAGGCATACAGATGAAATTTATTTTAGAACGAGTCAACTTTTGACTACCAAATTTCCACAGTGGTATCCTTGCACAGTTTACTTGATTCTAGGATAGTTTCACTCCAAGTTGATGACTACCCCCAATCATGTCATCTACCTTTAACTGTTTACGTGCCAAAGTCACAGATCTGCATCAAATAATTCACATAAAGTCTATGGATGATTCAATCCTCTGGCATGTTAAGAGGTAAGGGACCTTGAACAGAAGAGGGGAGTGAAGGAGAATACAATTTGGATGCTCTCCTCCTCACATCAACTGTGAAATATGGAAATACATTCTTACAAAGTTGAAGCCAAATTCACTGATATCTGCAGATAAGAAAACTTGTATTTAAACAAATTGAAGTTACATTTTCCACTTCAGTTAAGTAATTATTATTTTTTCAGTGCTTGTCCAATATAGTATGCAAATTTGAATGTTAACAAGGATATACAATAGAAATGTAAAAGCTACACTTGTGGTGTTAAGAAAGTATAACAATCTGACCTCAGTTATCTGGCCATCACTTTCGCATATCTCTCTTTTATCTGGATCCTGGACTTACCAGTCACTGCCAGTAATTGAGAAGCATCTATCAGAAGTGTACACAAACACCAGGGTCCTGTTTCATAAAAGTTAATATCATGTCAACTTTGGCATTCTACTGCAATTCATGGCTCTGATTGGCTGTAAAGAATGGTTACTTCAGTGCTATATGTTTCACAGCCAATCAGAGCCATGACCTGTGTTAGAAGGGCCAAGTTGACATGATATCAACTTTTATAAAGCTGGTCGCTGCTGTATATCAGGTGAACAGTAAAGAAAGTGTGACTGAGCGAAAATGTGGGACCTGTTGTAATTGTGCATGGTACTGTGGTTTGTGATACTATATCTAATGACATGTGTATTATACCCTCCTCCCCTTATCTTGCTAGAAAGTAATGTGTTTGAACATTATCTCTCTTATCTCGCCATACCCCTTAAATGGGTGGCTTCTGGTCCCAAAGTCGTCACCGGATAACTGAGATCGGACTGTATTTAATTACTCTTATATTTATTCCTCTCGTAATGATTATCAATATTTATCAAATAATCCTCTTGTACAGACCAATTCCGTGGAGAGATGTCAGAACTTGATGATGCAGGCACGTACTACGATGCGGGACCAAAAAAAGTCACAGAGACCGGCACCTACCACTACATGTGCACAAGAAATAACAACTTCTCCAACCGCAGTCAGAAGGGACGCCTTGTTGTGAGTTCGGAAGTGCTTCAATTTACTGCCATTGGCTATACGGGTGGAACCGTCACCACTGTACACAGGTATGTAGACTTTTTGAGATTGATATTTGAAAAGTGACCACCAGACTTAAGAATTGATTGAATTTGGTGGTTTGAATAGGTGAAGAGTTTGTTGTGCACATATTACAAGTTGTTGGTTGTCTGGCAGAAGGGCCCCAGCATATGTTCCTGCCAGAAGGGCCTTAACAGTAAATTTTCTCTAATTTGAGAAATATTGCCTTATTTGATATTTGCACTTAACAGACTGACAGAAGGATCTAAAAATATCACATTACTTTGATTTCACGTGAAAAGAGCGAATGGGTTTCAAGTAAGAGTGTCAAGTGTTAAGGCCCAAGTATCATACAATTAATTATAAAGGAAGTCAGACTCACAGCAAGTTGCTTTGAATATAAGTAGAAATATCAGGGACACACATCATTGAAAGTTTGAGAAAAATCCTTCTGACAAGAATGACAATATACATTTTTGAAAACTTCCAAAGATCATTACAAAATTGGAAATGCTGGGGCTTTTTCGTGACAACGACCATTTGTTTTGCACACACAATATTATTACTAAATTGTCATTTTTTTAAAATTCATACCTCGACACATTTACTTCACATGGGAAATTATATAAATATGTAGTCTGAATATACCTGGAGTACATAGATGAAATTGTTTATTTACAGAAAATAAAAATTTAGTAACATGTTGTGAACACAACAAATTGGAGGTTGATTGTATAATTTTTTGATATCATAATTGCTGTGGTTAATAATCACAAACTCCATGTTAAAGACACTGTATAACATTGTGCAAGATCCGTTTAAAAAATTGTCAAACTTTGCTATGTGACATATCTGACAGTATTTGAATGGACAAATAATCACCGTAGAACACAAAAGTTCAGACAGTAATGCTGTCACTTGTAAAATACGTACAGATAAAAATTGGCACATGAATTATTCTCCACCCATGAAAATTCTGCAACACAGCAGTCTGTGGGGGAAAACTAGAATGGTCTCTCAATGATTTTACTTTTTTAAAGCACTTAATGATCATTTTGAACTGTAATTTTTTCAGGGCTTCATTTTTAGACCTTATCAAAGACACTAGTGGCATGGGGAATCATGTTGCTCACATTTTTTTTATATGAAAATATTGTTATACGATGCCTCTAATAATGCCCTGCATTGTCTCCCACCCCCATCCAGTGAACTGAACTTCAGGGAAGGCGACTTGGATCACCTCGAGGACATCACCATCATCGAGTGGACGCCGGAACAAGCCAAGTGGGAAATCGAGCAGCTGGGGGCGGATCCGTCCAACCTCCCAGGCCAGAAGTACGAGAGCAACATGGTCATCGTCTACCCCACCAGCCGCTTCACCACTGAAGATCACTACTTCACCATGAGGATCATGCTGAATGCCGCCACGCCCGATAATCTTGAGGTGTTCCACAGCGACCCGGAGACCTTCGCCACGTGGGAGAAGATGTCATACACGTCCAGTGGCAACATGGTCGAATTCCAGACACAAGAGGGCGGTGCGTACGTCGTCACTGGTAGCTCGAACACTGGCACCATTGTGGGTGCTGTCATCGGTGTCATCGCCGCGCTTGTAATCGTCATTGGGGCAGTTGTTTACTTCAGGGCGCATCCCGAAAAGTTATCGTCCCTCACCAAAACTGGTGCTGTCTAATGAAGCCATAATGTGCCTGTAACTTATAAAATAAATAGATTGTTATGTTCAAGATCAGGCCTGAGATAAATGTATGTGGCTTGTTTTTATACGGCTTAAATGTCTCACTAACTTTCGTAGATCTCATTTCACACTATATAGCGAACACAAAATGAATGCACAAAAGCAAATGGTAATGGTAGGGGATCCCATTTAAACATGAAATTTGGAATGAATTAGTGATAGTCCATACTTAAGACAAGAGTCGCAGGCCTTGTAACGATTTTGATCAAAAATCACACACAAAAAACTCCTGTATTCCTTCAAGTATATTTTTGTATGTGAAGGAATTGTAGCAACCATTACTGTCATTTCAATTGTTGTCTACCTGTCAATTATTTTCAAATTAATTACTTTTCTACCCCATTTCCACTTATTCATTCCATTGGAAGTTTCCAATAAGTACTTCAATATCCTAATATATTCAAGCAACTGTGTATGTTAGGCCAGAAAATGGGATCCACTACCTTTTAAATGTACTATCATAACATATTTTGAGGCGAAAAATACATGTAGCAAACATTTTATAATTATTCTGATGCCTTCAATATTTGTTATTGATTCAGGAGTGCCTGACCAGGCCTCCAATTCTGCCATTTTGGGGCATCATTTCTTCATCATTGTATAGTGTATTGTGACTTCTTGTTATATAGTATTATAAAATGCACACAGCCAGCTTAACAGTTTGTCAAACAATAAACTGATTTTGTGTAAACTGCAAATCAGTGTTGTCACTAAAGAAGTGGAGGGATCAGTACATGAATATTATAAATACTGTAAAAGTGATAAAAAATTAGTCTATATGTTTTATACAAAATTACAATTATTGTACAAAAACATCTTTTTGAAGGTGTCACGACAGGATTATATTGCTGATTAGTGTGCTTATATAAATATATATATATATATATATATGTGAAATACAGTTAATTACAAGCAATTTAATGAATTATAAAGCCATATAGTTGTGTGTGAAGTTATGCTTGTGCAAAATGGAGAATAAACTATTGGTGATGATGATGGTCTTTCCAATTAAACAGCATTATGTTACCTCAATATATTCCTTCAAAGGTACAACTACAATGAATTTCATTGCAAGTAAAACAATTTTACTCGGCATTTAAAACAAGTACAATGTTTTAATGGATTTCGAGTAAACTATGCAAAATCACTTGGTGCTTTGCTGTTTTATGTGATGTACCTATCTATTATCAGTAGAGGACAAAGACTTGTTAAATTGATGTAAAAGACACTAAAGATATATGACCAGTTATAATTTGATCTTGTAAAATGCATTGATATTAAAAAGACATTGGTATTGCAAATTTGTTTTTGTCAATAATTGTGGAGATGAAATTGATGAGATAAAATTTTCAGATTTCCATTTAAGTTCAATCAAATTTAACCTTTATTTATTTGACTAGAGGGCATTGATATTCATCGGAATGCCTGTTACAGTGTTTTGATACTCAAAAAAGAGGAAGACAGAAGGCACAAGGTTTATTTTCTTATGAATTGATGTTGGTGTATATATGATACAAAGGTGTCTTATCCTTGTAAACATTGTACTTTATATATTTCACTTTAGCTATTGTACATTTAAATGATGATATTTTATATTTTATGCAAATGATATATGTCTTTCACCTAACTTTGCCTTATTGAGTAGTAAATTGTACCACTATCAATAATCAGTTTCATCAGTTTTGGTATTCTGTTTCGTTAAATTTATCTTGTAGCTAGTAAGATTTTTTTTTCACTGTCCATACTCATCGTTCTTTGCACAAAATATCAACTGTTACTGAAAGGCTGGCAAAATACTGAAAATACGTTATTATTAATGAAAGAATAATTTCTGTCCAATGATTTGTGTCAAAAATAGCAGGGAACATACTGTGATGTATTTCTCTTTCATATATATTGCTCTGTCATTGTGTTAATTTTACTTCTGTACACAGAGTGTTTG
>JZLH01S0180020.1:2336-14537 GCA_001188425.1 Eucidaris tribuloides | reverse complement strand
AAAAATAATAAGCAAACAATTAAGTTTAACCCAGCACCTTCAAGTAATAGACAATTAGACATTCACTCGGAACGTGTGAGCGTATTTTAAAAGACAACAAAAACAGTACGTCACAGTGCGTGTGTTTGTGTGCGCTGGCCTATGTATGCGTGTGAGTAGTGTGTGTGTGTGTGTGTGTGTGTGTGTGTGTGTGTGTGTGTGTGTGTGTGTGTGTGTGTGTGTGTGTGTGTGTGTGTGTGTGTGTGTCGTGTGTCGTGTGTCGTGTGTGTGTGTGTGTGTGTGTGTGCGTCGTGCGTCGTGTGTGTGTGTGTGTGTGTGTGTGTGTGTGTGTGTGTGTGTGTGTGTGTGTGTGTGTGTGTGTGTGTGTGTGTGTGTGTGTGTGTGTGTGTGTGTGTGTGTGTGTCGTCTACATGTGGCGTGTCATCTAATTTGTCAAGACCATTGATTGAGAAAGTCCGAACTAGTATAGATGCCATTGGTCTAAAGAACGACTTACTATCCGGTCTAAAACAACTAACAATCTCGGTGATCACGCATGTGCATTTTATGCTGTTTGCAAGTTCTATTTGGAATCGCATGTTTTCTTTGTGTGTGTGTGTGATTGAAAAAAACCCTGATATGGACATAAATGAATCCATTATGTGAGTTTTTCTACCTTATTTTAGAAGGGAGTGACCTCGTCAGTATGCCTGGCCAGTTTTGGGGGTGGTATTCGTATGCAAACTTACCAGACCCGCACGGCGAATTCCGCACGGCGAATTCTGCCAGTGGGATACGTTAATTTATGAGAGGGTTGACCCGACGATATATAAAAAAAAAAGAATTATTTCTTCATTTCATCTCACTAGCTCCGTAAAAACAGTCAGAAATGTGAAATTTTCATTAAAGGAAAATTAAACTGGGACATCTCTGTGCACTCAGAGAATAAAAAAGATTACAAAGTAGAAAAGAGTGATCGTTTGAGCAATTTTTCTACGAGTCGTTCAAGAGTTATGAATGTTTGAAGTTTATTTAATTCTCATTATGGAGGATTCCAGCAACTCTGCCCCTTTTTGCGATGAGAATGTGGAGAACTCCTCGGCATTGACTTTGTACACAATTTTTCACCTTTTCTATTTTCTCATCAAAATTATAATCTCATGCTTTTTGTTGCAGTATTTAACAGCAAAAAATGATTCTGCGCGCTTTTATATGAGAAGGGGGGGGGGGTCTTCTCAACTGACATTAAACAAAAGTGAACATTTGTGACAACGGTGTACAAAAACTCTGGTAAGTTGTGTACAATCTCATCACAAAAAATCGTCAAAGTTGCCAGTTGAAAAATCCTACATAATAAGGATTATATGAACTCTGAATATTCGGCTAATTTGCTTAAACTTTCACCATTTTCCTTCTCTTATTGTTTTGTATTCTCTAAATGCAGAAGGATGTTCGATTGTTCGGGTTTCATTCCCCCAAAATAATGAAACTTGAATGCTGATTGCGACATTCATCAATAAACTGGGACTTGGAGTTGAAGGTCATTGTAGAAATTCATGACACATTTCGGTTGATAAAGAAAATTGCGTTGTTGTATTGTTTCATTCAAAGTAACGTATCCTCACCTTGGGGCGGGGTCGAATGAGTATTCTTATTTTCCTATAAGTATTCAAGCGTGTGCGACCTAACAAGCAATTCACAGAAGCCAGGGGCGTCACTAGGGGGTTGGATGGAGTGGATGGGATGGGGTGGGGTGGGGTGGGGTGGGGTGGGGTGGGTTGGGGTGGGGTGTGACACCCACCATTCCTGCTCGTAGTCTGCAAATTAACGCACCGCGTCGGCATTTTCGTTTTGCAGTTGACAAATTGTAAAAACTTGTCGGATGATGTTTGGCTGGGAATTTTTGTTTTCTTGGCAGACAGAAACGTTTTTCGTCTTCCCTGCACCTCCCATTCAAATTGGTCTAGTGACGCCCCTGACAGAAACAACAGATCTGTAAAGACATCAGGCAAAGTTACAAATCATAAATGTCAGTAACTGTGATTGATGGTACCTGCTTCTGATTATTAATTTACAATGATATCCGGAGTAATTGTTCACAATTATCCTCTCGACTGACTACCCAGATATCGTTTTTCATATATCAAGTGGAAATACAGACATAAAAGTTGATCAAATCTCCAAAATCTGGCGTATTATATCACACTTGTAACGTCAATCATCGTGCTATATTTCTATTAAATCATAATATTTCAATTTTCATTGAGAAACAGACAAGTGACATGAAAGCGTTTGAATCATCTGTTGTTCCGTCTTTCTACTTTATCTATCTATCTATCTATCTATCTATCTATCTATCTATCTATCTATCTATCTATCTATCTATCTATCTATATGTGTGTGTGTTTGTGTGTGCGTGCGCGCGCGCGCGCGTGTGTGTAGAGGCAAAATCTTCTAGAGAAACAAAGAATGGAAAGTATTTCATTCTCATTCTCATTCTCCTTTTTGAATTTGAGTAGAAATACTGAAAGTTCTGAGAAAAGTAAGTTTAAAAATTACATTGAATATATACTGTATGTTCACAGAATTATACATGTACTGTATGTGTGCAGAATATATACTGTACATGTATATGCGCAGAATATATACTGTATGTGCACAGAATATATACTGTATGTGCACAAGGAACTGCTTGTCCTAATAAATGGCCTACCGACCATGAAAACTAGTATGTGTCCGACGATATCACATCTATTTAAATTGTTGGAATGGTGACCGCATGTGTGGCCCGTCAATTTCAACCAATTTGAATAAAGTTATGTTGATATGTAAGTATGTATGTACATGTATGTATGTATGTATGTGTATGTATGTATGAATCTTTCTATCTATATATCTGTCTATCTATATATCTATCGATCTATCTATCTATCCATTTATCTATCTATCCATCTATCTATCTATCTATCTATCTATCTATCTATCTATCTATCTATCTATCTATCTATCTATCTATCTATCTTTTTCTATCTATCTACCTATCTCTCTCTCTCTCCCTCTATCTTATATCTATCTGTATGTATGTATGAATGTATTTATGTATGTGTGTATGTATGTATGTATCTATATCTCTCTCTCTATATGGATAATATATTGGAATAGTGAAAAATAATTGATTTAACTCAAAATACATTAGATCGCAAATCTTAGAATATAATACAATTTCTTAAAATTTCGTAAATTAAATCAATATTAAAGTATATTAGAGATCATTTTGTAAATAGGTTACCCTTTTATGTTGATATATCCAGTATTTAAAATATATCGAGCTAAAACTTAGAGGATTGAGCAAACTGTAGGAAGAGGAGATTTGAAATGCAATAAAGGGACCTACAAAAGACAGGTGACGTATGTGTAACCTATCAATTCGGGGGGGGGGGGTATCTTATTTAGTGAGGGAGGAATATTTTGAATCGGGGTGGGGGGAGTTAGGTCGGTTATCCTGCAGAATTACAAAGACATGGGCATGGGCGGCAATTTCATGTAACTTTTGAGGAGGGGGGGTACTGAAACCCTGAAGGCGAAATGATAATACCCTCGCGCAGGAAAAAAAGCGCATGTCATAATTCATGGTCATTGTTAAAAGGTGGAAGGAGTAAATTTAAACCCCTTGCACTTCATTAACAACGTCTAATAATCATTACCATCACATTCACATTTTGAAAAGGTTTGCAGATACAAAGTCAATCAAAAATGTTAAAAAATGAACAAAATATTTCACTTTAAAAATCGACGGAGAGCGGGGGAACGATCCCACCGGAAAAAAAAATCGGGGGGGGGGGGGGGTAGGGACGATGTCTCCCTTCTTCCTGCCCTGGATTGCCACCCACGGGCATCATAGACCACTTTGTTAGAAGTACTCCCCGAGAATACAAAGAAGCCCGAGCAGACTTTAGGCCATTTTACAGATAATCCTTCCCTACCAGAAAAGGCACAATGTTGTCCACAGTGTGTTTACATTGTGACAAGAGTGTGAACACAATGTGGCACTATATGAATTTGACCCATTTTCACAGCGTCACACTATGATCACCGTGTGCTCTTAGAGGTCACACTGTGACGACCCTGCGTTTTTCTAGCCACTCTGTGGATTTGTCCCATTTTCACAGAGTGACACTGTGATTACTGTGTCATGAACACACTGTGGCGACATTGTGTTCATTCTGGCAGGGTTCGATTTACCGGTTAGGAGGGATGAGACTTACATCATAGAAATTGCAGATTTGGTGTTTGTTGTGTGGCCAACTCTGCACCCAAAGAGTATTTTCTGTCCCATGGTCGCCATGTTTTTCATAATTTAAATAAAATAAAAGAAATGATAAAGAGTTCGTGGCTGCTGATTTCGTGTATTACGAATTAATACTTTCTTTTTATGTCAGTTTACTTGGAGTTTATTTTTTTTTCATGGCAAAAGGTCTACACGCCAGTTTATACATAACGTTTTATGCTGCCTGGAACTGACAAACGGATCACAGGAACAGCCGATCGGAAGGGGAAATGTAAGGCAAACTTAAACATCATAAAAGTCAGTAATTGTGATTGATGGTACCAGTTTCAGATTCTTAATTTACAATTATATCCGGAATTATAGTTTAGAATGAGCCTCTCCATCAAATACCGAGATAGATAGTGGTAATACAAGTACAGAAGTTGATAAAGTCTCTAAAATCTAGCGTATCATTTCACACTTGTATGTGTAACATCAATCATCGTGTAATATATCTATAAAGATTAAATATTTCAGTCTCTTTTGAGAGACAAATAGACACGTGACATGAAAGGGTATGAATATCTACATGTTTCTATCTATCTATCTATCTATCTATCTATCTATCTATCTATCTATCTATCTATCTATCTATCTATCTATCTGTGTATCTGTGTATATATGTTTGTATGTATGTATGTATGTATGTATGTATGAATGTATGTATGTATGTATGTATGTATGTATGTATGTATGTATGTATGTATGTATCTTTCCACCTACCTATGTATCTATGTAATACATGTATCTTTATCTATCTACGGTATTTATGCATGCATGTATCTATGAATGTATCTTGTATTAATGTATGTATGTATGTTTGTATGTATGTATGTATGTATGTATGTTGTATGTATGTATGTATGTATGTATGTATGTATGTATGTATGTGTGTGTATGTATGCTATGTATGTATATATCTTGCTCTATGCAATGTAGAATATATTGACAATAGTGAAAAATGATACATTTATCTAGATCAATAATCTTACAATGTGATAAAATTTAATAAATTTGGTTTGAAGTGCAAGGTGCAAGGAGGTGGAGTGGAATGTTCTTTGTTATTTGAGAGAATTGGAAAATGTGTGAATGACAGTGAGCTGTCCTAATGAAACAAAATAAGACATAAATCAAAACATGTAGTCAATGTTGAACTTGTACTTGGATATGAATATCTTTTATCTGTATCGTAAAAAAAACACCACCTCATATCAATTTCTTAACAACAGAAGACGACCCTCTTTTGCGCAGAGAAATACGAGGTTATATACGCACTGGTCATGCACTAGTGCTCTTACGCCGCGCTGTAGGAGCATGTATATTGTTTGCATTCACACTCGAACGCATAATAATAAAGACACGCGTGGATTTCTCACTGAGAGAAACTCGTATTTGTGATTGTTTTTGCCAATTCCGCGGGCCTTCTCCTAGCCAATAAAATTTGATTTTTACATTTTTAGAATCCTCAGACTTTCCACTACATTTTATGAAGCGGCAAAGACAGAAAATTGAGAAAAACGGGGATCTTCTACGAGATTTTTTTTTTTTTACCAAAAAGGAAGTCTTTAGACTCAATTTCGCGGGTCATAACCTTGACTTCGGTCACATATTTTGATCTAACCTTAAAGAGAAACTTTTGATTATCATAAATCTCGATTCAATAGTATATCAAGCTTGTAGATTTGTTACAATGGCAAAAAAAATGTGCCAAAAACGACGGTTTTAGTTCCAATTTACCATGGTGTTGCAAAACTCCAGACCATGAAGAAAGTAAAAGATCGCTTAGAAATTGATATGCCTCTACCTTCTCTTCTGTAATCGAAACAAACTGTATTATATCGGAGGAGTTTGAGTTCAAACTTGTTACCGAAATTTCAATAACTGAAACAGAACGAAAACAAGTTTCGGTAGAGTCACATTTTTAAAGATACTTTTTGACCTAATAAACAAAAATCACAGTTAAGCTATTTTCTGCAGTTAGTTAACCGTAAAGAAGGACCATGGGGCAACCACATGCAAACAGCGAACATTATACTGGCTCACGAAGTCAATAAACTACATGTGAAATTGAATGATCTTGTTTTCTGCAGAGCGAATAGGGTCTCAGAATCAGAATATAACGTTGCGAACTGAATTTGATCTTTTTTAACCGTTAAACCATGACATGTGACTGCCAAAACCGATTCGTATATCATCTAATGAAGGTCAAAAACTCACACCATTGTAGTCGGACGATTGTAATCATGTAATCTCTACTTCGGTTGGACTCTATGAAATTCAAAATCAATAGGTGAAAGCTACATCCTCGACTACCGTTACAAAAATACAACTTGGGTAACGGTCGAATTTTGAATCATTTATCGTTTATATTTGAAAAAAAATTAGAACGTATCAATTCCAGATTTTGAACACTGCCTTTTTATGTACATAATCTTTAGTTGCATCATATCTGAGAAAAACGGTTTGGTGTGCAAATCAAAGACACGGTATCTAAGGACGATTGGACTGGAGAGAGAGGAATAATACAAACAAAATTTTCAAAATCATTTGAAGCATTTGAATATCAATTTCGCGCCCTGGACGTGTCGCTTCATCAATCCATAGTCTGTATCACGTGATTTTTTTCACGTGATTTCGCTGTGACTTTTACACGCGAAGCGTAGGATTATTTTGTGTTGCATTATGTCGTCACTGCCGATTGATATGAATAATTAAATCTGAACATGTGACTTGTTTGCACTTAATGTGATTGGCTACACCTTAACCCCTTTAGATTGATTATTTAATGCATTCACGTGGTGTTACATGGGCAGAAACAGATAAGCATAAAAGGAAAAGTAACCCGGTTCAATGCCAAGATTGTTTCACTCCGAAGCAGACGTCGAGCATTGTTAGAATCAGCAAACTTTACGATTGACGCTTCATCCAGTCTTCAACAGACAATGGGGACAGCGAAGTGGCTTTTTGTACTCTTTGCCGTGACGGGCGTGTTGGCTGCTGTTTCAGCAAACGAGCTAGGTATACTTAAACGACCTCTGCAATCAAAATGCATGTTGACTTTTATCGATGTCTGCACATCACCAAATCACTAATTAAATTATTCCATGAAAATATGGATCATACATTTTTAAACATGTCTAAAACATTGTTTTCTGCATCCTGCTGAACCCCACCTCAAAGAAAAAAACCCACAGATCATCTTTGTTCATATTCCAGTTGGGACATAATCGTTCTGTAACTCTTCAGCTAAACAATAGAGCCTTTGACTCATTATAGCCATTGTCAGAAAAAACCAAGAACATTTGCATATAGAAAACATTTTACGCTGTTGTAGTCAGGTGAACGGTAATAGCAATGAATATGAAGGCACATAACTCTGTCTATTGTTTGGCAGGATGATGACGTCACAACTAGAATATGAATAAAAATAATCCGGAGGGAGTTTTAGAGGTGGGACTTAGCAGGGTGCAGAAAAGTGTTTTAAAAAATCTTACAAATACATAATGCATATTTTCAAGGAATAATCTAATGAATAATTTGGTGATGTACAGACAGGCATCTTGCAGGAGGCTTATAAATACAGAGTATCTCTTTTGCATGCCTAAAAATCAACACTGGCTAGAGCAAATACACTGCTGTATTGAGGTAAATACGATGCACCTTTAGCATAGTCCCACTGTGGTGATTTTGAAAGTAAATCATGACAATTTTGTATCGGTTGGCAGAGGCGTCAGATCCTGAGGGGGGGGGGAGGGCGACGGCCCCACAATGGAAAAATAATTGGGGGCAAACATAATCGATTCCCCCGCCAATAATTTTACAAACTTGCAAAATTCATACATACGCAATGCCAAATATGTATTTGAAAAAGCACTGGAAAGCACTATAAAACCACTAAACATGCCATAAAAATACCATTGAATTAAATGTCCATTTCGGGGCGCGCCGAAAATTGTGGAAATGTTTTCACTTTTCCCCCCCCCCCCCCCAATCCGAAACATGGATCGCCGCCCCGGTCGGTTGGTAAATTTGAATTAATAATTTAAATACATTATTAAACTTGGTTAAAAGCAGAGTATCTCTTTTGCATGCCTAAAAATCAACATTGTGCGATGGTATATAAAAGAAAATACCATCCAAGAACCATTAGTAAAGTACAAGAGCTAGAAACTCAGTTTTAGTGGAATTAAAATGAAGATTTGATTTCATAATGAATGATTGCCTTTTAGAGACAAAAAATCCTAGTCTACTTTTAGACCCTTACAGGACATGAATTTTTCATCATGTATATAATGCAAAGCTACCGTACGTTATTCACCATTTACAACCATATTGTGTGCATTAGTCTCATGCAAATTAGATGAACAGATAGATGAACTGAGTCAGTTCAGCAGGCCTAACACACAGACTGAACCACAGGTCGTATTTTGCGCATTTTTCAATTTCTAAATAATTTACTGATTTCCAAATTGCGCAGATACATCTTTGATAAGAAACCTAAGAGCATAACGTAAAGTGATGTTTGTTGTATTTTTGGAGGGCTGAAAAAAAGAGATTTTCCCCTCCTTTACCTAATTACTATCCTAGAAACGCTTTTACAATCGCCTCATAATTCGCATGAACGAAATAACTTCGCACTATACATGCCCACATGACAAAAGGGCATAACTTAAACCTTTTTTTTTTCAAAATTGAGTTATATAGTGTAGGGGACTCAGTTCATCATGTTAAACATGTAGAACAAAAAATATATAAATTTGAAGTGTCCCTTTGTTTCATAATCCTCCTGTTGAAAGGACACTGAATAGGGCTTTAAGGCTTTGCACAAAATGCATTTTGCTCAATATCTCCAAAAGACCAAAATGTCAGTCATGACCATTTGTCATGGGGGGGGGGGGGGAGTACAATGAAGGATGTTGAAGATTACCTTAATTTCATTGCATCTACATTCGTTTTGTAAACTTTGTAATATTTTTTTTTTTTGCCATTTGAATACGGTATTTCATGTATATTCAGTAATATTGAAGTCAGAAATGTAGGCAGTTTGCTTTTTCACTTTAATCTTCGATTCTTGATAAGTTTAACGCTTACTCTGATGATCCCTGCAACAATTTCGTTGGAAAGTATAAAAAAGTACTTTTTACAGAAGATACAATGTTAAATGATATATCAAATGTTCATTGTATTACACTAAATAAGTCAAATTATTATTGATATACGTGTATATTATATTTTTAGTAAATTATTTTTGAAAAATTGAAAATAGCTATTTTGTATATCTTTAAAAAGGTGATTTTTGTTGTTTTTTATATCATGCAAAAACAAATTGCAGAGACCAATAAATGGAATTAAACTGAAATGAAAATTTACTTGGCCCTCAATAATAGGCCGACATGCTATTTTAACAGATGAATTTCTGACCACTATGTCTCGTCTGTGAAACAGGTGAAATTAGATAGTAAGATGTAGGACTATAAAAATATAACTTTACTTAACTATCGATAGGGTTAAAATTTGACACTCGGAAATGTATGTGTGTATATTATGCATTTATGTATGTATTTATACTCATATAACTCGATATAGGCCCCATATATATACGCTACATGTACAGTATAGATACACATAGTGTATGTGTTAAATACACAAGTTAACAATGACCACAGTTTAGAAAACTGTGAGTTACAATCATAATCCTCCATAATCTAAGTGTCTGTGATAAAGTCTAAAAAATGAAGCCCTGAAAAATTATACTTCAAAGTGATCATTTAGTGCTTCAAAAGAGTGAAAATCTAAAGTATCCAATATACCATGCCGGTTTCAGCATAACTTTCCAAGCTTTCGTATGCTAGGATGTTTATAAATTTGTCCATTTAAGCATTGTTATGCAGCTGAGATATCGAAGTTTGACAGTTTTTTTTCATTGAAGTTCCACTATGTTGGCTTGTGTCTTTAACAATATCTGAATCTTTTAAAGGTATTGGCTAACATTTACCACAGTTAAAAAAGTCTGAGCCACATGATTCCCCATGCTACCAGTGTCTTTGATGAGGTCTAAAAATGAAGCCCTGAAAAAATTGTATTTCAAAATGATTATTTAGTGCTTAAAAAAAGTGAAAATCATAAGTAGACCATATTCACTTGCCCATTTCCTCCCATAGACTTACTGTGTGTACACCTAGGTTAATAAAACTCGCCCCGAGTTTTAATTGTTTATTCATGCATAACTTGCCATTGGCAGTGTAACTTTCCGAAATGTTGTATTCTAGGGTGTTTATTTGTCCATTTGAGCACTACTATGTAGCTCAGATATCAAAGTTTGACAATTTTTTAAATTGAAGCTCCACTTTAATGTAAGTAATGAGGTTTAGAAGTATTAAGATGCACGTGTGACTCTTCAACTAATCAAGGTTTACGAAGTTGGACGCTGTTTGGCTGCTACTTTCCACTGTTATTCATTCTCTGTTTTGACTGTTCATTTCTCTATGCTCCACTTTTGTATTTTATGCAGATGGAAACGAACAGAAACTACTGGATTTGGAGGAGGTCATGATTTCTGAAACTCAGGGGGTAGTGCCCATTTGGTTTTACACTATCTATCTATCTATCTATCTATATATCTATCTATCTATCTATCTATCTATCTATTTATCTATCTATCTATCTATCTATCTATCTATCTATCTATCTATCTATCTATCTATCTATCTATCTATCTAAGCTAGCTAGCTAGCTACAGTATCTAGATTATGCATTATATCAATCAGATGTGTTTCCTTATTTTTGTTTTTATGCCGCATGGTTTACCATAGGCCCTCGAGGAAGGCCAAATATTAACGAAAGACTCTCTCACACACTCTCTTTCTTTCTTTCTTTATATATATATATACGTATATACACACAACAAAAAAGTGACTACCCCCTTTTTCAAACAACATAACTTTGTAACAAATTGAGTTTTAGCAAAATAATTTGGCGGGAGTATTTCTACACTTATTGACTAACATCTGTGTGAAAATGTGAATGATCCGTCAAGCCATGCATGAATGAGCATGCATTAAAGGCAAAATGTCACTTTTCAAAATTCACAGGAGTCATTTCTTATGCCAGAATTATGGGAATTAATGGCACTTTTTGCTTTGTTCATAAAGTGTGCTCACTCAATCATGACATGGTTACAACCTCTTATGTTCGTACAACATGTAAAGATACATTTTACTGAAAAAATAATACTGGATTTCAATTTTTTCAATAAACTTAATGGATTTTACAATTTCCAAATTGAGAAATATGGAAATTTTTAAATTGAGCTCATTGAAGCGTGAAATTTGTGAAATTGCCAGGGGAGGTGTAAGGGGGTCAAACGATAGATGCTCACTCATGCATGGCTTGACGGATCAATCACATTTTCACACAGATGTTAGTTAATAAGTGTAGAAATACTCCTGCTAAATTATTTTACTAAAACTCATTTCGTTAAAAAGTTGTGATTGTTTGAAAAAGGGGGTAGTTAATGTTTTTGTTATGAGCATGAAGAAGATGCTCAGGTGAAATGTTACAATCCTGAAAAACAGCACTTAATAGCTAAGTACATTAATAATAAAAGTTTGGCTTTCGACGCTGGATAAACACTAAATTAAGTGCTTTTCATGAGCCGCTGTGAAAAAACTTTCACAGGCTAAAAAGTTTTTTTTTTTTATAACAGCTCATGAAAAGCACTTACTTTAGTGTTTATCCAGCGTCAAAAGCCAAACTATTATTATTACTTAATCTTGAGCGACGCGCAAAAATAATCTATTCAGCTAAGTAGGCCCTAAATGTACATGTATTTCGCCATTAAGTGGTGTTTTAATACAACCCACATGGGTATACGTGTACATGTACTTAGTTGTAAA
>JZLH01S0180008.1:6956-28963 GCA_001188425.1 Eucidaris tribuloides | reverse complement strand
TCAAATTGACCCCCCCCCCACCGTAAAAACCCTGGTCTGAAATAGCCCAGTTAAAATAAGGGTTAAAAAAGTAGATTTATCTTATTCATCTTAAATCTGTTTTTCAAATTAACCGATATATCGTGTTATCATCAATATTTTACCCATGATAATCGAATGAGGTTTAGATCAAATATTGCTAGCTCTATTACTTAGCAGTTGAAACCTTGTCTCTCACTCTAAAGACATCCACTTTCAAGTAACCAGTATGTCCCATGTTTGGTGTGAAAGCCTGGACTTTTTAAATGTTAAATGCATCATATAATAATGTTTCCAGTTAAAAATATCTGAGCTACACGATTCCCCATGTTATCAGTGTTTTTGATAAGGTCTAAAAATTAAGCCCTGAAAAAATTGCAGTTCAAAACAATCATTTAGTGCTTTTAAAAAAGTGAAAATCATTGAGCGACCATTCCAGTTTTCCCCCAATGACTGCTCAAGTCCACATTTTTTGTTAGCTGAAATTAATTCATGTACCGATTTGTATCTGTACATATGTTACGAATGACAGCATAACTGTTAAAAATTTTGTGTTCTTGGGTGGTTATTTGTCTGTTTCAAACACTGTCAGATACATGTATCTCAGATAGCAAAATTTGACAAGTTTTTTAAACAGGGCTTCCACAATGTGTTTCAGGTGAAAGTGGAGAAGGGAACCTGCTGAATCATTCAGGTCATTTGGGGACGAACTTTATGAAACAGAAGAGAAAATTATTGTGATAGATTGCAAGTTTGCAATTAAAATTGTCTGTTGTTTGATTCCATATTTTTATTCCCTGTCAGTTTATAAACCAACTAAAAGCTTTTGGGGTTATAAATTTTTTGTTGTTAAATCTTTCTGATTTTAAGGATTTTTTTACAACTTTTCTTTTATATTTAAGTATGTAAAGATTTCATTTCGGGACTACATATTTCATTTTTTGGTGAAATATGTAAACATGATAACTAAATATGTGTACCTACACTCCTTTATCTTGACAGTTAAATTGCTAGGGTCATGGTGATTTGGTATTGACAAATGTGATATTTTGGCTGGTGTAATTGTCATGCTCAGAAATTAAAAATTTAACAGCGAATTTTTTGAATTTGCGGATATTATCATGAAAGCATAAATTGTCAAAAAAAATCATGAATATTAATTATGAATCCATAAATATTGATTATGAATGTCATGAATATTGATTAAATGAATGTCTTGTATCAATCACAAAGGTCTTTGTTTACACTGTCTATACAGGCCATTCAAGAATTTCGTACTCTGTGCATTGAGAAGGAAGAGAAGGACATCCTAACTATGCTCCCTCATTGGCCGAGATTGTTTAACAGACTCTCATTGGTAGGTATCCATGAAGGAATTTTGTTATAAACACACACATTCACACACAAACAGATGACTCCCCCTTTTTCAAAACACCGTAACTTTTTAAAGATTGACTTCTGGGTGAAAATGTGCTTGATCCGTCGAGTCATGCATGAGTGAGCACATACTAAAAGCAAAAAAGTCACTTCTCAAAAGTCACAAGGGTCATTTTTGGGGAATTTGTGATGCAGGATTTTGACAAATTCTGTTTCTGGTGAATGATTAAGCGCTATTTATGTTAATCATCTGTCGTTTGACTCCTTACACCTGTCCTGGCACTTTTCGCATATTTTATGCTTCAGGGAGCTCAATTTAAAAAATTTCATCCTTCCTCAGTTTTGAAATTGTAAAATCCATAAAGTTTATTGAAAAAAATTGAAATCTGATAATTTTCAGAAAAAGATATCGTTACATGTTTTATGAAGATAAGAGGTTGTAACCATGTCATGGTTTAGTGAGCACACTTTATAAATAAAAAAAAAATGCCATTTTGTCCATAATTTTGACAAAAAGATGACTCCTGTGTCATTTTTGCCTTCAATCATGTTCACTCACAGAAGTTAGTCAATGAGTGCAGGAATACTCCTGCCAAATTATTTTGCTAAAAAATCATTTTGTTATAAAGTTATGGTACATGTAGTTTGGAAAAGGGAATAGTTACTTTTGTTGTTGTTTTAATAATAGACCAGTTTTCCAGCAATACATCCGGCTTTCAAATTTTACGTAAATTTCCAAACTATAGAAAATGCTGCCTTGAGATTGGTAGTCAACATGGCTTGATCTAATGTCATGATAATTATATCAGCTGTATTATGATAACACCTGGTGTATTCACGTATGTTTTTCATTTAATGTGTAACATCAAAAGATGTGATTTTGATGTTGTGCAAAGTGCCAGCATCTGAACACTGAAATATATATTATCATTTTATTATGATCACATGATTCATTAAAGGTTAGTGACATGATTGGAAACACTTAAAAATGCCTCAAGAACCAAATGAGTTGAAATGTATACCTACTATACACTAGCTGGAGTGGATCACCCAGCTGGAAGGATTTGTCTGTAATTTGTTTACTCAAGGAGAATCATGCATGAATATAAGTAAATGCATGGGGAGGGGACAACTGTTGGCATGCCATATTCTTGCTTGTAAGAATTCAGATGAAATCATCAGTATAAAAAAATCAGAGTCATAAATATGAGCTCTTGAGAGAGATATAGAGAGTGCAAGCTATCTTGTTTTCAGGAGCAACCTTTGTCAGAAAGGTATGCATAAAATTGATAAACTGGTCTGATGTTATTCCACAACTCTTCACCACCCTCCCATTTTTCTCTACAACAGGACCACGACAAGAGAGTGAGGGAGGCCACGCAGCACACGTTCGAGAAGGTCGTCCTCCGGGTCAAACGAAACTTGGCCCCCCATCTGAGAAGCATCATGGGGTGCTGGCTGATGGCCCAGAATGACCCCTACGCTCCGGCCGCCTCTGGGGCAAGGGCTGCTTTTGCCGGAGCGTTCACAAGTCAAGAGAAACGGGGAAACGCGGTGGCTTTTTGCAAGGCTGAAGTACTACAGGTACAGTCAAACCTGTCTTAGTGGTCACCTTTCTACAGTAGCAAGTCTGCCTATACTGGTCACTGGATTGATTCCCCTTATAAATGTGTTTAAAAACCTGTCAATCGGCATGTTTCTACAGAAAAATAGTTGAAAATGGTTTATCTTTTCCGGAATCGAAAAACCATATCGCCATTAAACCAACCTGTTTCTACAGAGCGAATATTCTGATTAGCTCTCATTCCGTGTTGCAAATACCGCGTCAATCGGAAGTCAGGGAATTCAAACCTATGACCTCGCAATGCATTGTCGTATATGAACTGGTCCGAAATATGCAGTCACAGGCACGTATTTTCACATGCACTGGTGACCCCTACTTGCGCCAGACACGATACGGTTTCGCTGTGTGTTTCTACAGAAAAGTTAAATGGATTAACACGGCAATAACCACCTCTGGAAGGTGGTTATGATAAACCGTATTTGGTCAGAATAAACTGTATCGCATCTGTTTCTACAGGAAGGTTTTCCGGAATTCTGGATATTTAAGCGGGTAATACTGTTTAACAGTTTTCTGTAGACACATGCCGAATAGCAGCCACCTGTACAGTTTTTGTCACGTTTAGGTTACTGCTATAAGCAAGTTTCACTGTATGTTGCCATAGGTTTTTGTGTCAGAAAAATGGGGGAAAAAATCTTAGAAATTAAGTAGAACGCAGAATTTCAATGAAATGTGGTTTTAATGTGGAAAGAGTTTGATATCAGCCAAAAAACAAGAAAATTAATTACCTCCACCCCCTTGAAAAACAATAATAAGCAAAAACCTATCAGAATATATTCTAAAAGCTAATGCTGCTAAGTATTGTACTTTGCACTGTGAATGAAGTGGACTTTGCGCTTATAAACTTATTTATCTTGTTTGCCATGTTGGATTATTGACTCTTTATTGATCACTTTTATGATTGGTGTTTGTAAGTTGAATTTCATGGATAATCAATACATGTTACTGTTGTAAATATGTCTTGCTACATCTTTAAATGACTTTAGGTAGACATATTCAGATCAATTGTTCCTTTCACACCCCAATTCATTATACTGCAAGATGTTGGAAGAATTTAATGATTTGAATTCCTTATTGTTCTCATTAACAACTGATTGCAGCCCATTGGCCATTTTGATAGTTTGCAAGAACACAATTATTGATTAATCACGTGATGTGAAACAAATAGATATAAGAATGTGATGTTTTGTACCTAAAATAAATATGTAATTATATCAGTGTTATTCTCAGAGAATTATGTACACATTCTGAGGATTTTTTTTCTCACAATTCTAGTGAGAGTAAGGTTGCTTGATTTGATTGTTGCTTTTTTTCTTTCAGTTGTACAAGGATAATCTCTTTAAGGAGACTGCAACTACCTTAAGTGATCCAAAGTGAGTCCACATTGCAATGAATAACTCTTTAGCCATGAATTTTGGTAATCATTTGATGCATAAAGGTAAATGACATGATTGGGGGTAGTCTTCAACTTGGGCTGAAACTACTCTAGAATCAAGTAAACTATGCAAGGATTCTCCTGTAAAAATATTGTAGTCAAACGTTGACTCATTCTAAAATAAACAATGTCAATATCACTTGTAGCACGGAAACCTGATGTGTGGCTCTCTATGGGGCTTATTTTTATCATCCCCGGATAAAATTAAGATACTCCTATGTTTATGCTTGATTCTCCTTAAGTAAACAAATTACAGACAAATTCTCCCAGGTGGGAGATCCACTCCAGCTGGTGTATAGTTGGTATACATTTCAACTCATTTGGTTCTTGAGGCATTTTCAAGTGTTCCCAATCATGTCACTAACCTTTAATGGTACCCTGTGGTACCAAATAGAAATCCACCATTTTGTTGATTTTTTTTTGGACAGTGCCCTATGTTACATAACTGTGTAAAAGTTTTGTTTGAAGTGTGAAAATAACAGCTTTATCGTTATCTTTACCCCAATTTTCATAAGTTTGTCGTTTGGATGGTAGGGCAAGGCCATTTGTCGTGATTTTCCATAGTCCCATCAGTGGTATTTTACAAATCCCTAATGATGATTACTTAAATATTACTAAACCCATAGATAGCGTTTGTTCTCTTAATATCGTTTTTGAGAATATTAATACATTATGACGGTTATTTATAATATTGTGACCAAGTACGTTTTAGCAGTTTACAAACTACAGGGGACTTTCACAGTGTGCAAAAGGAAATTACGTGGCTGGAATGTCAGTCCGTCGTATCCTCGTTCGCAAACTTGGGAGTGCTTGAGACAACCTATGCAGTCACAATGCTTCTGTGAAACCACAGATATTTGAAAACTGAATAGGAACTTTGGTGAGGCATTTGACATCAACTATTGTATAAATAATGGAGGACTGTGTGAATGGCTTTTGTTAAAGTTCATTCAAAAGAACACCTGTACTAATTCCGATGTGAAATAGAGCCACAGGCCTTCATAAATATTAATAACATAGCTGTAAAGACCAATCTAGCAAGTAATGTTTGTGTCTGTGAAATCGCTATTGATGGTGATTCCTTCTTCTACAAATGGGACTGAGGAACTTGCCTCATTAATTATTTGATTATCTCAATAACGCGCTTATAAAAATTGGAGAACAAATGTGTTTTCTCATCAGCAACTTCATCTTAATCAGTTTGTAATGTTAGTTTTCAATACCAATCTGGAGACCACGGAACTTTATTTCTAGAGCGTTATTTGGTCAATGCCCTACAGTCCATTTCTGTTGTTTACTTGTGCAGCTTTTGCATCATAAGCCGTAACCACTCATCTCAGTGATCATAACCAAGAAAATACATTTTTGGACACAAAAAAGTGCTATAAAACGTGGAATACCAGGGTACGACAGTACCCAGGGGTTCCCAATGGGTCATTGAGTACTCTGTTATCAATTTCATTATTCAACTACTGGCTTTACCAGGGAGTAAACAAGTAAACGTTTACTCGAAACAGGCCTACATAAAACTTCACTCCTCAATTTGGTACATCACTACAGGTCATATTCCAAAGAAGAACAAGAGGAGAAGTATTTGAGAGTGGTGTCCTCATCTCTTCTGGCTCTCAAGGAGTTCATTGACCTCTTGCCAGAAGCACAGTACAAGGACATGGAGGAAGAGCTGTCTACCATTCTTGCTGAAGATAGGTTGTGGAAGCTGACCAAACACAAGTCGCCAGTGGTGAGTGAACTTGTTGCTATTACCCCATTTACATTAAGTAAAAAGTTGTAGTCACATTCACTTAAGTCGTCATCAAATTTATTTTCGTGAAAAGTGTAAACAGATTAGGTGTTCATCAAATTCACTTAGGATGCAATCAACTTGCCTTTTTTGAAGGATGACTTTTACCATCTTAGTTTCAAATGAATTTGCATCAGTCGTAATTGATTTGCTAATTTTTGGTAGTCTAAATGAAAGTCGCAATCAAATTCAGGTTCAGCATGCGTAACATGTGACCTGTGCATGGGCACTTCCAGTTTATCACCTGTCAACGAAGTCTGTTTTCAAAACTGTGTATGTGCGTCGCATCCTTTCACTGGCAGCCATTTTATCACTCCGTACCTGATTACTGTTCCGATGACGTATTGTTATTTTTGACTTTCCAAGCATTCATTATTTACCAGTTTGAGATTTTTTTTCACACATAATATAACAAATCAACTGGTTGATCGCCATGCTAATTGTTGTTAATTTAGCATGAGTTAATTTTGACCCAGAAGTTGATACATGGTGATGATAGCGGGGTGCTCACACGTAATTGATTTTTGATGAATGCAAATTCCTATATGTTATAGGTGTGAACAGGTACTGGTCAAATTAATTTATGCTAATCCGTAGTCATCATTGAAAATGAAAAATGAATTCAATGACACTTTTAATGAATTTGATTACGACATTGTACTAATGTAAACGGGGTATTATGTTACAAGCTTGATAAATGCCAGAAAGCCTGTTGTTTTCCAGGCACTGGTAAACATTATAGAAGCCCAATTTAAAAATGGTAAAAACTTTGATATCTGACCTACATGAATAGTGTTTGAATGGAGAAATAAACACACAAGAACACTTGCAGCCTAGCAGAGGTGCTGTGGCAAGATTGGTAAAGCGTGGGTCTGATAATCTAGAAGTCTCGAGTTCAAGTCCAATGGTATATAAGAATGGACTATTTTTATTATTAACCCGTTGGAGACGATTTGATTTCACTATAACACGCATTTCCCATAGACTCCAACACGAGTTAACTCGTACTTGTCTCCAAGGGTTAAACTTTAGATAGTTATATCACTGGCAAAATATGTACACATCATTATCAAAATATGAATTATATATCACATCAGTCTATAGACAAATACTGGAATGGTCGCTCATTGACTTTCGGTTCTTAAAAGCATTTTAAGATCCTATTGAACTGCAATTTCTTCAAGGCTTAATTTCATTCAATATTTTTAGGGAAATGGAAATACCAGGGTAGATATTGCTACTCTTAATCAGCATCTATTTTGTCATAATCAGGAATGACAGTTTTCAGGTAAATGCCTAAATTCAGGCCCTGGCAATCTATTTTCAGGCAATATTTCACCCTTTTTTGAGTACAATGTAGCCCACTTTAGGCAAATTTCAGGCCTTGTTATGAGTCATTACTGGCATCCTTGCATAATATTGTGCCACAGTTTTTTGACTTACAGTGCTATTCTTGTTTTTTTTTCTCCCCCTAGGTTCGTGGTGCCATGTACAGCCTGCTGGGAACCTTCTGTCAGTGTCTACCTGGGTTACTCCAGCCTCACCTCCCCAAACTGTCCCCAGCCTTGCTGTCCAGTTTGGACGAGTCTGAACCAGCAACCGTCGAGCCGTTGTGGGACGCTGTCCTCAGACTTGTATCCAGTCACAAGGTCAGCAACAGTAATGTTTATTAAAAGCAGAATAATGAGGGAAACCTATTAATGAAGGTTTGGCGAAAATCCATCAAAGAATAATAGAGTTAATAATTCTAACTTTGTGACATCACATGTGAGCAGCTCCCCTTTTGTCATGTAATATAGATTTCATACAGTGCCACTTCCTTAGAAAACTGAAAATGATTTTACCTGTGCATTCAATGTATAATCAGAAACATTATGTCATACATCCTTCTGTATAAAAAAACAACAACTTTCAATTATCATGAACCATTAAAAAATGGCAATTTATGGAATTTGTATTACAATATTACATGACATATGGGGAGCTGCTCACATGTGATGTAACAAAATTAAAACTTCGATTAATCATAACTCTGTTATTCTTTGGTGGATTTTTGCCAAACTTTCATTAATATGTTTCTCCCATTTTCTGCTTTTATTAAAACCAACTTGACTGTAGGGTGGACTTCCCCTTTAAGCCACAAAGGTGGAGTGAAACCAAAGGATCCTTGTCGGTATCTGTCCGTATTGCATTTGAAACTTGGAATCCCATGGCCCATTACACAATTTCAATCAAGAATACAATAGGTAAAAATTATAAAGAAACAAATAGTTGTAGCAGTAATCCAGATGTTTAAATCTGTTTGTTTTCCTGATTATGGTGGTTGTCGGATTCACCTCTTTTTCATTTACTTAAACTAGTAATATAATAATGTAAAGTTGTATATTGTATAGGTGTGGTGTTGAATGTAGAAGTGATGAAATCATACAGTCAGCAAACAGCAACATAACTCGAACAGAAACCAGGAGACGAAAATATAACAACTTAACACGACGAAGTCTGGTAGTGCTCTCATTTAATCGAATATAAATCCTGGGCTGCCTTGCCCAAACCAAAGAACACCATTTACATAATTATATTAAAATATATTCATATGAATAAATAAACAATAACTAATGTGGAGGAGATAAAATAATGGACAAATCCTATTCAACGAAAGAACCAATAAAAGACAAGATGGGGATGAGGTGATATAAGGAGGTTGGGTGACATGATAAGAATGAGAGCTGTCTAGGCTCAACTCAGGAATCAGGTGTGTGATGGAATTAATGGACACACCTGGATGAATATGGAAATCATGTAGTGAAGGTGACAGGTGACATGACATGAGAATGAGGCGATGCATGGTAACCAAAATAGCTGACAACATGGCAAACTAAATATAAACTAAATACCAAACTAAATTAAAGGTAACTAATCACAATTGACAAAATAACAACCCTACAATAATTATACTATATTGATACATTTGGATAAATGATTTCAAAATTCTTCTCATTTCATTTCCCCATTTCTGATCATGAAATAATATAAGAAAGGCAAGACTTATTTATTACAACAAATACAAAGTACAAATGAAGAGTTAAAATGCGTAGCGTTCTAAATCCACTGAAGTATTTTTGGAGAGAAATGCATTTCTTTGCCTGAGTTTGTATACATGCCTTTGGAAAGATTAAAGAAAACTCCAAGATATTTTGTACTTGTGAAAATTGGCTTCAAATTTCTTACCATTGCAAGATAAGTAGGTGATACACGTGTTGGTGTTAAAAACTCAGTTTTGGTGGAAAATGGATTTAGTGTATTGTACAATCTAACTCTTCAAATTACTGATACCAAACAAAATTACAAAATATTGGAAAAAGTACAAAGCTTAAAGGTTAGTGACATGATTGGGAACACTTGAAAATGCCTCAAGAAACAAATGAGTTGAAATATATACCAACTATACACTAGCAGGAGTGGATCTCCCCCCTGGGAGGATTTGTCTGTAATTTGTTTACTTAAGGAGAATCAAGCATAAACATAGGAGTATTTTAATTTGATCCAGGGATGATAAAAATAAGCCCCATAGAGAGCCACACAGCAGGTTTCCCTGCTACGAGTGATATTGACATTGCTTATTTTAAAATGAGTCAATGTTTGACTACAAGATTTTCACAGGAGAATCCTTGCATAGTTTACTTGATTCTAGAGTAGGTTCAGCCCAAGTTGAGGACTACCCCCAATCATGTCATTTACCTTTAATCTTTTTGTATGCTTAACCCTAAGCTGAATGAAGAAAAGAAAGAATTTTTACTTTGAAATGTATCTGCTCTGTATTTTAGGAATGTTGGAAGCACGTCAACGTCAGGAAAGCAGTCCTCCCCAAGTTGTGGTCCCTTTTGCGTCAAGGTGGTAATGGCTGTGCATCCGTCATATACCCGCACTTACTGCCACTGCTGAGTCATCTACCCTCGGAGGTTATAGGTGAAGGGGTCGGCTTCTATCGGGAATTCTTTGGAAATATCCGTGAAGGGTAAGTCAAAACATGATTTTTGGAATCCATCAGCTTGTAACACTTAAAAGGAATGCACTCGTACTATCCATATTTTGTTTTTCAGTTACCGGGAGATTTTTCTCCTGAGAAACATTACATATTTAAAGTGGAATGAAACCCAAACATCTTTCTGCAGTCAAAGAATACAGAACAATAAATGAAATAAAACAGTCAAAGTTTGAGCAAATATGGTTGAACTGTTAAAGAGTTATGAATGTTCAAAGTTTTTTTAATTGTCATTATGGAGTATTGTTAAATTGGCAACTCTACCACTCTTTTAGATGAAAGTGTGGAGAACTCCCCATTGGTTTTGTACAGAATTTTTCACTTTTGATTTTTATGAAATATATGATTGCCTCTTGCTTGTTGTGCAAGTATGTCCCAGCAAAAATGATTCTACATATTTTCTGAAAGAATTTGAATACCTTCTCAACTGATGACTTCTGTGTCTGGAAAATCAAGCTTGAATATACCAGTATTGTATCAATATTTCTCTTGAGGCCCAAGAGAAAGAAATCCCATAGAAAACTGCACAACAGTTTTTGCCTGCCACAATGGATATAAACAGTTAGTTATTTTAAAATGAGTTAAATTTTGAGCACAAGATTTTCACAGCAGAATCCTTGTATAGTTTACTTGATTCTACATTAGTTTCAGCCCAAGTTAAGGACTACCCCATTCATGCTATTTTCCTTTAATGATGGAAAACATCTTGTATGGTCATGTGGTAAGATTAGGTAAAATTACTGATGTTGACCAAGTTATGAACTGTTCTTTGCAATCCCATCAGGTGTACAGCAAAGAGTGTCCTAATGAGTAGCAGTGAGAACATAGCCGTGCTGAAATCTCTGATGGAATGCCTGAGATACTGCCTGACCCAGAATCTTACTGATGATGACAATGCCGTTTCTATCCAGCACCATCTTGTAGAAGAACAGGTACTGTACCTTACTTTGGCATGTAAAAATTAACCTTACCTGAGGAAATACTTTAATATCCACCCAAGAAGAAAATTTGTAGTAAAAATCAAGGTACCTGTAAATTTATGATTTAACCAAGAAAAATTGGAGTAAACTTTACCTCCTAAATTCAATCATTCCTATGGAATAAATGCATGGCACACCCAGTTCCAGTATGCAAAATGTCAAGGTTTTAAGCAATGGGCCTTTACTTTGGGTTATTCTGTCCTCATTTGGACATTAATCCATAAATTTCCTACTCTGCAGCTAACCCTTACTATTCTGGGCTATTTGGCTGCATGAAAATACTGGGGGGAAGGGGGGCGCCTTCCAGGTCCCCCTTATAATCTCGGCCATCGACTGTGCGATCGCGACGAAAATTGTCACGCACATCGCCCGCCGCGTACTCTACAAAATTGTGTTGTTATTTTTTTAAAAAAGTAACGTCGTTTCATTAATTTTGCTAATTTATGCGTGATATGCGTCTTTTTGCTCCAAGCCACTAAATAAAGCTCCAAATGTGCTAATTTTCAAAGGAAAAAAGTGGCAAAACATCATGGCGAGAGCTTTTCGGGTTGCAGATATGTCGCGCGAAACGTTGAGGGGCCTTCCAGGGCCCCCCCCCCCCACCCCAGTGCAGTTAGGGTTGAGGGTGAGGACTTTTACCTGTTTGCATGGTTTGTTTCCATATGAAAGATATTTATCTATTGTTGGACTCCCAAGCAATGATTGATCTGTCCCTGAGCAGATTCTGACTGATAAGTGATAAAGTTGCTGATGAAATGACTCCAAAACTGATGGTAATATTTCTGTAAAGCAGGGGGAAATATGATGGGGATTCTTTTTGTGTTTTCGTTGGAAAAATGGCCCTCGTTGAAAATTTCAATGGGGTTCTCCAATGACTTACAAGGAAAAGTTTTACCTCTAAATATGTCACACAGTCTAACTTGTAAGTTCCACTTTACACCAGTGTGCTCAAATTGAACTAAAATGTTATCCAAATACAAGATGTATCCATCATTGACATTGCTGATAGATGAAAGGACAAGACTGGAATGATTTTCTAATCTTTTGTAGTCTACAAACAAAATCAATATTTTGCTTTTCTCGTAGGTGTTGCCAATCTTGAGAATTTGTCTTACTGAAGAAGCCAAGGGCTGGAGCGTGGTGACCATCTTTCAGCAGACAGCAGCCCTGCTGAATTACCTGCACAAGCAGCAGAGTGGTAGTCCAGAGAAAGGCTCACCAGCCAGGGTCTTGGAATCCCTGTGGAGGAGCCTATCGGATATGTGCATGGAGCATGTGGCACTCACTGACCCTTGCAATGAACATGCCTTGCAGAACGTCGGGGTGTTTGTCACCATTGTGAAAAACCCTGACATGGGCGACAGGACGAAGATCATAGCAGGCGTCAAAAAGAAAAAGAAGGGAGTAAGGATACGATTTGCAGAAGACGCCGAAAGTGAATCCAAAGATGGTCAGAGTGAACCTAGCGAGGGCAGTAGACAAGATGTAAATACAGGTGCTGGTGCTGCACTGCAAGATAGAAGCAAGGAAGGTATGCAATATCTCATATGCTCCAAGACCCTTCGTTTTTGTGGGTTTTATTCATCATAATCCTTAAACTTGTCACTGTAAAACTATAGCTTATGCTGAAAAATAACTCCTGCTATTATTGTGAAATGTCTGCTTTACATTTTGTTCACAATGTATATTCTTGTTGAAAATAGCATTGGATGAGTGCTAATAATAATCTTTCTGATGAGCAACATAGGGGAACCAGCTTTATGTTCAGGAGGATACAACAGTCTGCAAACGTTGGAAGAATTTCTAATACAAAATTGTAATTAAAGAAAAAACTAAACTTAAGCAACATATGAAGTAAACTAAAGCTGCATAATAAACTGAAAATAATTCATTTGATTTTAAATATCATATCCAGTAAAAGGAAGAGTTGTTCAAGTTCTCTGTTTAATGTTGTACAAAGTGAAAGGCTCAGAATAGTGTTCATTTTAACATTGTCATGCCGAGCCAGTTATGCTTGTGTCAGTTCCAGCAGGCAGCAGCTTTAAATATAAAACCCAGCCATCTTCATATCTCGAAAATACTTTCTTTTTCTAGCAAAAGATGCTCCATTGACCACACCTCTGGCTGCAGTGCAACATCCTCAACTGCCTGAACTTGTAAAACAACTCGTCAAGACGTCCTTCCGCGCAGCCAGACATCAGTCGTCTCTACCTCACCTAGAGTTCTTAGCCCGACTCGTGGGGACATTTACCGATGCGACGGTCCTACAAACACTTCTTGAGACAGCTGAGTGGGAAATACCACAAGTGCATGTCGATGGGCATTTGAGTCCTGACGAGAAAGATGTATCTCCAGAGAGGACTAGTTCTGATGCAGTAGTTGGTGATAGCACCACAGAAGAGAATTCTGGAAATGCCAGTCCATCAGAAATAAGACTTTCTTCCCATTCTAGTCAAGGTCAAGGGTCAAGTCAAGATCCAGCTGGGTCTGAGAACAACCCCTCTACGGACAGTGACCACTTACCTCTATGTTGCATCCACTCCCTGTTGTTGCCATGGTTACTGGATGTTGAGAGGGACGTTGATGTCGTCAAGCGTGATCGACATGCCAGGCTGGACGCCATCTTGGATATGATGGTGGCCGTGATGACTGAGTGCAGAGTGGAGAATCAACCTCTGGTCATGGATGCTCTCTGCTTGAAGGCACACTCACCGGAGCTTCTACACCTTGTGATCACGAAGGTATTCAAGTCATTCTCTGTTCCAAAGCAGCCAATCTGTTATTGTTTCCAGTATAATGATTTCCCTTGTAGACCATTTATATGCTAAAAAACTGTATATAAAGACAACATTTATCATTTCACTTGAATGGCCATTATAGACAGGTTTTCTGGTAGATTCATTGCAAATGGAATTCTTTTAAAATGTTTGTAGTACAACCATGTACGTAAATGATTATACCGTCATAAGAAAACCAAAACAAATATCAATTAAAATCCAATCAAATGTCAACCAAAGTTAAACAACAATTGTCAGTCTATCAACTGTGTTGGAATAACCACTAAACGACAAGTAAATTGATTAATCTTCTTCTTCTTCTTCTTCATCTCCTCCTCCGCCTCCTCCTCCTGCTCCTCCTCCTTCTTCTTCTTTGCCATCTTCCTTTCCTCTTTTCTTCTCTTTTTGTGGTATGAATTAGGGGAATTAAGATGAGATGTATGGGCAATAAAGAAAAGGTGTGTGGGAAATAGAGACAAGATATTTCTTTCATAATCTTAATTAACTCTTTGATATAATACTGAAGATTGCATGGCGTCATCATTACAATGGCATACATGGGTGGTGATTCAGACTTGTAGGGATGAGGATATGCTGAAAAGTTCATAACCTAACTAAGAAGGAATTATGCTGCAGTTATGAAACAAGTCACACATTAAATTCAATTATTTGTTTTTTTTGATAGTTACTGCATTATTTATTCCAGCTTTCTGTTAAAAATGATTTTACATCGGCAGTTGAGGTTTCTGAAAATCTGCATTTTTGGCGGACTTTGATGGCAGTGACTTGTCCTTCCAAACAGAGAATCATCTTTTTGGGCTCTTTCCAGGCTCTTCCGAGATTCCTTTCAGTGTCTCTGCCTCATTGTATGCCTATAACTTAACTCTTAACATGCCAAAGTCGCATATTTGCACCAAATTATACACATAAAGTCCATAGAGGTTTAAATCCCCTGGCATGTTAAGAGTTAATGAAGCTGCATTCTCAACAGTGATATCCACATTTGGGTTGATCTTTTAGTATTTTCAGCCCCTAAAACGGTGACCCATTTCTGGGAAGACAAGTGTTTGCCATCAAAAATCTGCCAAAAATGCCAAGTTTCGGAAACTTCAACTGCCAATGTAAAATCATTTCTAACAGAAAAACAAGAACAGATATCTGGAAAGAAACACTGCAGTCACTATCAAAAAGGTAGAATTTAATGCATGATTTGTTTCATTACTACAGCATAATTCCTTCTTAGTCAACTTTTCACCCTGCCCTTGTATCATGCAAATCGCTCTTTCACTCACCTGCTGCATCTTTCTACATACGTAGGTGAGAGACAAACCAGAACCAGCACCCTTCTTTAGCACATGGCTGAGGTCTGACGTGTTTGGGGAGAAACTATTGTCGCTGCAGGAGGAGTTATGTCGACTGAGTTTGGAGGGACATCAACAAGTTGGGTCTGTGGGTTGGCAGCTGATTACAATGGCTTTATCATCGGCAGCAGATGAAGGTATTTTTCTGCTTTGGTATCAATTTCCAATTGTAGAGCTGTATCATTTCGGTTATTTCCAAAACCAGTAAACCTATTATAAAAACCGGTCTGTTTTGATTAACCGAAGAACAATATTAAAACCTATTTCTCTGAAAAAGAATATTCTTATTCCCTGAAATAACCATGCCAGCATGAAAGCATTGAAGGTAAAATACTAATTTTGCTTAACCATTGTTGACTGGTTAAATATTTGGATAACAATGGAATTACTGAAAATTTTATTATCATATCAACATCTTCTTGCACATACTTAGACAAAAGTGACCATGTTTCTGCAACAAAATGACACAAAACGGTGAGCTGAAACCCATAAATTTAAAATAGTTTTGGATCTTCATGCTCATTTAACCTTTTTGATATGTTTTTACAAATGTCAAGGTAAAAGTCACACTGTGGTATTAGTTGCGTGTGAAAATTTATGTAATATTGTCTTTAAGATAGAATACATGATCTTTCTTGTAATGCAATAAAAATCACAACACTCTGGAATGCTTTCATTTATGAGAAATTAATAAAAAAAATATAAAAAAAACAGAAACCCCCTGGCACAATATGTCATTCTGAACAATTTTGGTAGGTATAATGTTTTACAATATCTAGCATGACAATACCATACTTTTTGAAAGACTAATAAAACATTTGTCAGGTCGAGTGTTGGAGTTTTACAGTAGATAATGAAAGCAAGGGTAACCAAAGAAGATGTGGATGAAGGCAGGTGGAGCAGGACCTCAAAGAAGGTTGGTTTGAGAAAGTAGGATGCTCTGAATCGAGCAAGATGATGAGATTGTGTGAGAGTGATTGCTGCAAGAGTAAGGTAAATCTTGCCGCTTCCATTATCTGGGGCAAACTCAGATTAAATCTGGACTGATTAAAACTATACCCCACTAAATGACCTTCAAATTAACATCTTCTCCTTGATTCCCTCCCTTTAGAACCTGTGGTTGGTACGGCATATGCTGAGCTCCTACTCGTGGGCTTCTACCGGGCCCTGACCAGACCTGATGTGATGACCACCGCTACACACTGCATCAGCTTCATTTGCGATGTGACGGCAAACTTCTTTTCCGTTGTCAAGGTCAGTCGGAATGTACATGAGCATAGGGTTGCCAAGGGTTGGAAACTTTCCGGAAATTTTACAAATTTTCCATGGAAAGATTCAGGAATTTTGTGGGTTTTCATGGTTAGATTGTTAAATGGAAAATTGTATTTTGGTGACATTCTCATCGGTATCATCCCCACATGTGAGATCACTAAAACTATGCAAGTCAAGGAAATGATATGAATTGGTACTTGGGGTACCAAATTAAAATCTGCCATTTTGTTGAATTATTTTTGTTTCAGTGGTGTACCCTGGATTACCAAACTGAAGTTTTCAGTCTGCTGTACAATGTTGAAAAAGTATTATTTTGCATTATTATTATTATAAGTGGTCTTATTACAACAGGAAAGGCATACAAAATACCAACTTAATATCATTTTCACCTGACTTTTTGACAGTTTATGTCCGTATGTTGTAACAGTGCAGCACCTGCGCCATTGCTATACAATACTACTGCTAATGAACACTAGAGGGCACTACACAAAGTTGGACTGGTTTATCGAGTTAGACGAATTGGTTATTAGACTAACTGGTTATAGACGAATTGGTTATAGACTAACTTGTGATTAAATGAAATGGCTATTGGACGAAATGATGATTGGACGAAATGATGACTGGATGAAATGGGTGGTAGACATAATGTTAATGAACGAAATGACATTAGGCTAAATGATGGAAGACCATGTGATGAGTGGACAGGATGGCAGTAGAACAATTGGCAATTTACCGTTGTACTTGGGGTAACTGGGGGAAGTGCATGATACATCAAATAATGACTTTGTCAGATGTCCTAATGTTCCATTTTGCAGGGTTGCATTCATCTGTCTTCTACGGCTGATCTCTTGTTGGCTATCATGCAACTGGAATGTAGGGAGGCAAAGAATCTATCAGGTAAATAGTTTTTATGCATATGGCCCATTGAGTGAAGCTCTTTTCAGAGCCACACATTTGAAAAAAAATCTCACAGTGTTACTCCACCAACCTTTTTAGTACTAGACTGGATTTTGTTTTCATTCTTCATTATTTCCTTATCTCTGTAATGCCATGTTAAATTATATTAAAGACATAGGCTAACATTATGGAGCGTCAATTTAAAAAATTGTCAAACTGTGATATCTGAGTTACATAGTAGTGTTTAAATGGACAAGTAAACACTCTAGAATACAAAAGTTTGGAAAGTTGTGCTGTCACTGGCAAGATATGCATGAATAAACATCACCCATAAATTTCCACTTTGGTGGAATACAAAATAACCTCGATCTACACACAGTAAGTCTATGGGAGGAGATGGGCATGGTGAATCACGTCAACCTGAGAACTCATAGATTTACACTTTTTAAAAGCACTAAATAATCATTTTGAAATACCATTTTTTCAGGGCTTCATTTTTAGACCTTATCAAAGACCATTTGAGCATGAAGGAATAAGTAGCTCACATTTTTTAAAATTGTGGTTGTTGTTAGCCTGTGGCTTTAAATCATTTTCATATGGCATTTATCCTTTTTTATCAGGTTCACTGAAGGACAAGGTACACCAGACTTGGGTCTCTGGAATCCAGACACTTGTTAGACAGACTGGTGGCTTGCTCTCTGACCACGGACTACTAGTCAATGCCACTCAATGGATCAAGCAAACCCTATTTGACAAAGATGGGAACATACACCAGTAAGAATTCATCAACACTAGCTGCTACTAGTTTGTTTTAGAATTTGAAGAGCTTATTTGCAACAAGGTCTAAATCCACTTTCTGTCAAAATGAGTTATCAACATTAGTGCATATGCCACCTACTTATCTTACTTCAGAATAAAATTTCAAACCAAATTATACAAGAAAGTATTGCATGGTTTAAAATATTTTTTTCATAAGCGCAGTGTACAAACGAAGGTAATGAAATGCGTTTTCTCCAAATTTACTAAATTGGATTTTAGTCCCTTCTGCAACTAAGCTCTTCATTTATTAGTAATTTTCTGCCATCAAATTGATGATGGTATAGACATTGGATGGTTGTCTGGCAGAAGGGCCCTAGCATATGTTCCCGGCAGAAGAGCCTGAACAGTTTATTTTCTGTAATTTGAGAAATATTGCCTTATTTGATATCATCACTTTACAGACTGAAAGAAGGATCTAAAATATCACGCTACTTTGTTTTCATGTGAGAAAAGCCAATAATTTTCATGTTAGAGATAATTTAGTGTCAAGGCCCTTCTGCCGGGAACATGTATTAGGGCCGTTCCTCCAGACAACCAATGATAAATTAGTATGAATACAATATGGAATATATTACAGAATCAATAGTGGCCGTTGTTATCGTAATGCTTGCTTTAAAAGCAGGGAATCTCACTTGCACCCCTCCCTTAGCACAGCAATACATTATTCATGTCCTTAGACTCTTTGTTCTGGACATGTCTGTGAAATCTGAAGATCAGTAAATACCTAGAATTTGAAAAATGTGCAAAACAAACAATTTGCAGGTTAGTGTATGTTCTATGCTAAGAATTTTGGTCTTCAAGACACAATAATTCAAATCAAAGTCTAACAGTCGCAATAATTTCACTAAAACTGAGTTTCTAGCTCCTATTTGCCAAACGTTCTTAGATGGTATTTTCTTCTACAATGTAAACCAGACTATTTACACAATGCTAATATTTAGGCATGCAAAAGAGATTTTAACAGCTCAAGACTTCTTCTAACTCTAACAATAACACCAATACCAACACCAAACTTGAAATCACTCAATAACAACCATTGCCACCCATTTGATGGCGTCAATTTGTAAACTTTTTATGACAGAACCAAGCCCCTGGAAATTGACAATAGGGAGTTTAAGATTTCGCAACGTAGCGCATGACGCGGAATCTTCTCTCTGCTCTCACACATCGTTCTCCTACTTTCCCCTCATTATTGTGGTTTAGATTTTCTTGTTGCAACGAGAACGATACAAATTTCTACCAGGGACGTTTCAATGCATGCGTGTGTGCATTAGCGTATGCTATGCAGTATGCGTTAGCATTCACAGGGGATGCGCAATTGAACATGTGTGGTTCTGCGCAATCGCAGTACAGAATTTCACTTGATCAAAATTGCTGCGTCGCTTAGCGAGGACGTAAAATCGTCTGAGAATGGTTGTGAAATGAAAAGACAACGAAGGATCAACTGAGTTGAGCTCTCTCGGGCATGGGCAGTAAAGCGACATCAGAAAATTCTGTATCATGGATAAAAATCTAAAACTCCCTAATGTGGTACCAGCAAATTTACCCCAAGTGTACATATTTTCTTTAAAAATTCTCAGAAGTCAGCAATTGGGAGTCACAGCAAGCTCCTTCTTGGAGGCTGTCTTTGATGGGTTGCCAGGCGACAATGATGCCTCTCTAGCGGTGATGAACACCCTGCTAGAGTCACTGCTCCCATCTCACATGGAGTGGGTGACGCGGAGACAAGAGTTGCCTACTCAGGTATTTGTTATTATTTATTATAATTCATTTATTTATTTATTCATTTATTTAATTCATTCATTTATTCATTCATTTATTCATTTATTTAGTGTTGATTACAGTAATCTTTCAAGCCCAAGTATAATTTTGGTTGAAAATAGAATCTTTTCATCAATCTTTTACAGAGTATTCTATTGTCACCCAAGACATCAAAAAACAACATCAGGCTGACACAAAATTTGTTTATACTGACATATTTTGTCTTTTTAATCATCAGTAAGTTCATAATTCTATAATGTACATAACCTATGGGAAATGTCAGGGTGCTCCCCAACAATTTACATTTTGCGTAGATTCTTAAAAATGGAGGAGTTTCATAGTGAGCAATTTTTCAGGGCATTGATAGATTATATATACTGTAGGTGTATCTAAATACACAATATGAGACAAATTAATTTTTCACCATCTACCAAAACTCTATTTGGGCGTTAATTTGCCTCCATCTAAAAGCCACAGTGCCATTGTGCCAGCCCTTAATCCCCACTGTGCTAGGGTTATTTGATGATTGGTCAACAACAAACCAACAAACAGATTCAAATTTTAGCCATACTTGTTAACCTGGTGGCTGTTACGATAACTACCAAGTGGGCAACTTATACAAATATCTGAGTCGGTTGCTCCAATGTGATTCTATATTTGTCATTAAATTTGTTCCAGTGGATGGCCACTGAATTCCTGAGTGAAAGGCTGACCTTCAGCGACCTTCGACCCCTGACCTGTGCAGACAAGACGGTCATGCCACAGGCACTCAACTTGGCCGTGTTCGTGGCTACGCTGCTCAACGCTGTGAACAAGGACACCTTGCAGGAGCCTACACAGGAGGAGGAGGAGGAAGATGGTAGGTGGGTAACCATATCAACATCATGGTTGCCATGGGGATCGGACATTCTTCAGACGGCCATCTTGGAAGTGGTGTATTGCTTGGAGTGGTGCAGGGCCGTGACTGGCGTGGATGCACTGAAGAAAGAGGTAAGACTCTGGAGCATGATTGACGCTTTTAAAGACATCATTTTACAAGGTTTCCAGTTAAAAAATTCTTAGATACATAATCCTCCATGCTATAAATATTCCTGACTAGGTCTAAGTATGAAGCCCTGAAAACATTGTACTCCAACATGATCATAAAGTTCTTTTATCCTTTTATAAAATGTGCTAAAATTTCCAAGTTCTAGAATTTAATTATAGCCAATATCAAACCTACCAATTTAGTGTTGGCTGTTCCTTGCTGTGTAAAAGAACAAAACAAAACAAATTACATCACTTCCATACACAATACTATAAACACTTATTGAAAGTAGTTCCAGCAACACGTAAAGAGTTAATCATTTATTTTACTGTGAAATGGCTTATGCCGAAGGGGTGGGTGATGTCGCGTCGCGTCGCGTTGACTGGAACGCGACCTTTCGTCCAAAGCCCCCCCGGTTTGGCCGAAAGGGTGCGTCGGGAGCGCCACGTCGCGTCGCATTGACTGGAACGCGACCTTTCGTCCAAAGCCCCCCGGTTTGGCCGAAAGGGTGTGTTTTATAATAATAATAAATATAGGGTTTATTTTCAGTGTTTATTTATTTTCAAATAAACAAAACTGTTTTATATAATTTTTTGTCAAACATTGCCAATTTGCACGTAAAATAGCAGATTTTCAATCATTTAAAGCATTGCCAATTTAAGGATTTCTTATTTCTTTTGGAAAAAAATCCTGCGATTGACTCGTTCATTGCACTTTTAGGTGGATGGGTTAAATAATGATACTCGTATAATGAAAATAATGTGTAACTAATAATAATAATAATAATAATAATAATAATAACAACAACAATAACAACAA
>JZLH01S0179957.1:8287-21055 GCA_001188425.1 Eucidaris tribuloides | reverse complement strand
TCTTTTATAGACCTGTTTACGATAATCAGACGGGGTTTTTTTATGTACTTCCTGTATAATTTTGACCTTTTTTGACATAATTTCAGTAATTCATGTGTCATCCACGGTTTTCTACATTTCTTTTTTTCTAGTAGATATAGATTTCAATGGAAAACATGTATTATAAGCTTCACTGAATTTTTGCAAAAAATTATCATATGAACTATTTACATTATCAGACATCTCCCATTGAAATTGACTAAGTATTGAAAAAAAATGAATGCAAGTTATTTTCATTTATACAACATTTCTGAATGATAAAGGGATGCTGCTCCCTGATTTCAGTTTTGGAAGCTATTCTAACAAAAATCGGTAAATGATCACTGACATCAGAGAGCAGGAAACCTGAATGTAATTGAGAATCAACATTTGTAAGAATATTATCAAGCAATGTTGCTGAAGATGACGTAATTCGAGTGGGTTTTACAATGGTTGGATGAAAAGAGTGACTAATCAAAATGTCAAAAAATGTATCTATCTTATTACTTTGGCCTACTTGCATTAAATCTAAATTGAAGTCACCCATGATGTAGGAATCAATTTTTCTTGCATCCATTTTATTCAAAAGATCCATGAACTCATGAATAAACAAATCAATTGAACTGCCAGGAGGCACACCAGTAAGTATATTTTTACCTTTTCCTTGGTTATGAATTTCAATAAAAAGACTTTCAAAAGCATTATTTTCACACATTAAGTCATTTCTTTCTATGAATGTGAATGTATTATGTACATACATACCAGTACCACCTCCACGTTTACATTTTCTGTTGTTACTAATAAAGACATAATCATCCATTTGGTACAGATCAATGGGAGAAGAGCTTTTTAGCCATGTTTCAGACAAGCCAATAATTTTGAATTTATGATTTATACTATTAACAAACAATTCCAGATTATCAATTATTATTTTATGTAAACTTCTGCAATTAAAATGAGCCACTGAATGACCTGAGGTTTCCAAAATATTTGTGTATTTCAAATTAAAGTCTGTGGTGGAGAGGTAAGTATCATCGAAAAGATTATCTTTAATAAAATTGGACTTCACACAATTTTGGTCAGAGAAAAAAAACTGCGAATGCATTATCAAATTCTTCATCACTTTCATAATGATTAAAAGGAAAAGTGAGACTTATGCAACTTGAACAAATACCACAATCAATTGGTTTTGTACCACTATTTATATCAGAAATGGTTGAACAAATAGACTGGCATTCTTTACATGTAAATGACATTTAAATTGAGGAATGAGGATATTTGAATTTTGAGACTAAATTGGTAACAATTAAACAATTTCCTTGTATACACACTGTGAAATTGCATGTTGCTACATGCAGCATAATACAAAATGTTCTCATTATTGGAACTTCAAAAGAAGAATTAAAGGACATATGAAAATAGAGTGAAGAAGAATTACATGTACAAAATAATTCAACTGAAAACATTACACTACGTTACGGAGTCAAAAAATTACTCAACAATGCATTAAAAAAATGAGTTCAAAATATCACTGTCAGTCACACAAAGTCACAAAAAATATTCAAGCAGATTCCATATGGAGTATCTTGATTGCAGTTTTTTAGCAAATTCACCTAAACTTCAGAGAACAGATAACAAAATTAAGGAAAAACTGGATTACTGAGTAGTATAATTAAGGGGAGCTTTTGCTTTACTTGCTTAAAAAATAAATTGCTGCTAACTTGGTAAGGTTATATGTAGAACACGAAATATATCTTTAACCCATCAATGCCCACGACCGCATTTTTGTGGGAAATGCATTAAATCTCTGTAACTTCAGACTGACTGCTCCAAAAAAATTGAACTTGGCACCATTAGATAGAGAAAAATCTACTGCTAATTATGAGAGTGGTGTAACAAGACTTTATGCATTATTCATAGAGCTATTATTATTCAAAGCTATTTTATTGGCTCAGAGCTAAATGTCATATTTTGCATTAGAGATTGGCAACTAAATATATGAATAATTCATTGCACAGACAAGATTACACCAATGAGAGTCAAGTATTATGACATCACTGCTTATTTGCATATGTGAGCTCACTGAGCTAGCTGAGTGCAGTGCAGTGAAACCTGTGTGTGTACATGTAATGCACATGTACTGTGTGCAATATGCATTACTGTGTGTGTGTGACCATGTGCACACAGAATCAAGATGGTGAAACTTAATTCAGCATTATGGAAATAATCGTACCAATAAAGGTCTAATTTCATATGACAGGTAATGTTCTGTTTGTGTAATATTACCAGTTTTTACTGGCTGACGTGAATTTCATATCACAATTACTAAAACTGTAACAGAAGTACTGTTTATTAGAGGATAAAGCTGAAATAACTTAGAACTTTGCTTGCACTGCAGACCAGACTAGTCTTGGATCTGAAATAGCCAGGCATAGGCATAGCAAACTAGCATTGTTAAAATCTGAAATTAGGCAAGCAAGGCTATTGGTAAATATGATAAATGGTAAAATTCATATGAATTGTGACAACTGAAGATCCCTTGTTTGCAATGACATTAGTGCAGGGCCAATTGTCCTTAAGGCAGTGACTGCTAGGGCCTATATGCCATACACAGTCAAGTGAACAAGCAAGATAATAATTGTTACATCATTTTTTCTTGCCACGCTACCACCCTGTTCATAAAACATGAAAAAAAATCAATGCTTGTCCATTTTGTGCTAAATTGTAGGCAATCCTGAAATAAATATATGCTGATACAAATAGTACTAATTTTATTTTACCGTACTGTGTCACCTCTTAATCAAACAATAATGAACATTACAAGAGATCTAGTCAGTAACTAATCAGATGTCAGAATTTGTGCCCAAAATATGAACATGTCACATGTAACGACAACGTTACATGTGCAAACATTTTCAAACAGACTGCACAGCGCACATTGCACACAGCCCCGCTGAATTGCATACACTAGATGGGACTTGTACAAACTTTACAAAAAAAGAAGTGAAGCATTTAGTGTCGCAAACTTGAAAACTAAGTCAACAGATAGCTCATCAATCAATTCTTGATTAAGTTCAAGACCTTGATACAATATTTGTTTGATTGTGGCATATCCAAAATAACATGTCCATTTCTCGCCCCACATCATACAGAATTAGATGGCATATTCATACACAAGTGTCAAGGAATGATTGATTATGCCGGGAATCAGGTAGGGCAGCTCGTTCCGAAATATTGATAATTATCAAGCAGGAAGAGGAAATTTTATTGAATATATAATATGTAGATTTCTAAATCTCACTGGATTTTAAATTCCCTAGTAAAAAACAAATTTCTGACAGTTTGTTAGACTGCATTCATTGCTTTTTCTTCTCCATAATATCTGCAAATTATAACTCCTCCACAATATTTTACAGACTGTCTCCACTAACAGTGGAACTATTCCCAATGTAGGTAAGAATGGTTCAAAGTGTTTGCCGAATGTATCATAGCACATAGTGATTATTTTTGGGTCTGGAGAAGAAAGCCGCCTGGTCATCTAGAGAGAGGTCTAAGATCGTTTAGCCTACGAAATACATCCTTTCATATTGGGTAAAAAATCATATATCAGAGAATGCAATCATTCAAAATTTGTCTGACACAGAAAAAGGGCACATATACTTGTGTGTGTGTGTGTGTGTGTGTGTGTGTGTGTGTGTGTGTGTGTGTGTGTGTGTCGTGTGTGTGTGTGTGTGTGTGTGTGTGTGTGTGTGTGTGTGTGTGTGTGTGTGTGTGTGTGTGTGTGTGTGTGTGTGTGTGTGTGTGTGTGTGTGTGTGTGTGTGTGTGTGTGTGTGTGTGTGTGTGTGTGTGTGTGTGTGGTTGGACGGGGGCGGGGTGGGGGAAAAGAAGTGATTGGTTTATCTTTATTAATTCCAAAGTTATTGTGAAAATAAAAAAAAGGAATCGCCAGCTGGGCATAGAAGGAAGTTATTTGTTTGGGGTAACCAAACATATGCGTTTTTTTTTTCTTTCTTGGTACCAAGGATTGTCTAGTGTTTGTTTTTTCATCTGGGAACAAGACAATTAATTCCCGTGGGTAACCCATCAATTTACTGGTGAGCAAATAAGGCACATGCATCAGCAGCTAGGAAAAGAAAGGAATTATTTGTTTTGGGAAACCTACTTAACATTTTTTTTTCTTGTCCAGTTGGGAATAGAAGAGATTTATTTATATAAAACAGCAATTTATGTGTGAATGTATTGACTAAAAAAGGGGCATTCGTAAACAGCAGTGGGGCCTGCATACGTAGAAAAAAAAGTAATAATGAAATAATAGTAATAATCATAATCATTTTTTTTATAATTGTGTGTTTATTGAAGGATCATCATCATTGCCATCATCATCACCATCATAATCATAATAAAAACAATATAATTAGGTTATTTCATAAACCATATGAAACGCACCAAAAATGAATCTTGTCTGGTAACAACAGTCATCAATTAAAATTAAATCCCAAACACATTAAATGGATGCTGACGACAAATCTATTATTCTCAACGTAAAATAAAACATGACTCAAATGGGAGATGTCCTCGCGTGAATCATCCGTGTATTGAGGGGCAACAGGCAACAACAATAAACACACAAAACACAAAGTAGGTCCTAGTCTCGTAATTATTTTTAACCGTCAGAATCGCAAATAATCTGACATTTTCCCGGCCAATGGGGGAGAAGCTTCTTAGCCCCATGGGTGCAAACCCATTTCGAAATGTTGGGGGGGGGGGGGTCATCCGATTGGGGACACCGCACTGTTGTAATATCGGGCTATGTAAAATTTCAAAATCGCGGGGGGGGGGGGCATATCCCCCGTCGCCCTTGGATTTGCACCCATGCTTAGCCCACCATCCTCGCCCCACCTCCCGCTAACGCACCTGTGCATAGTAGGATACTGAAGTATCGTTATCAGTTCTGTGCGGGTTATGAAAGTCAAAATAATTCATTCCATAACCCACACAGTAACGGTCAATGCTTGTTTTGTTACCATGGAAACGGCCCTGACCAATCAAATTGATCGTTACAACACTACATACGGTTACGCAGTGTTTTATTTTCCTTGTATTCCCCGCAATTTTGTGACCGCTACGGCAAATTTGAGTTACAGTTAACAACAGTGGGGAACCCTAGTGATAATTTTTTTTTTCTTGGGCAACCCACTTCGGGGTATAGTACGTCGAAAACGTACCATTGTGCGACCCGCTGCGGGGTGAATATTAACAGTCAAATTTATATGTTGTGCCGGGGGTAGTTGTCATAGGGGGGAATTGTCCTGGGGGTAGTTGGCGGGGGCGTATTGTCCTAGGGAACTTTTCCCGAGGGAATACCTGGGGAATGCCGGGGGGTAGTGAACAGGGGAATGTCCGGCGGTTAATTTTGGGGGAGATTGTTCGGCGCTAGTTGCAGGGAATTGCATTGGATTGCGGGGGAATTGCCGGTGCTACTTACTCCGGTGCTTGTCCTAGGGGGAATGTCCTAGGGAGGAATGTCCGGGAATGTCGGGGTAGTTTCCGTGGTAGTTTTCGCTACTAGGGGAAATGACCATTGGGAATTGTCTAGGGGGATGTCCGGGAGTTTCCTATCGGTATTCTAGGAATGTCTAGGGAATTGTCCTCGCGGGAATTGCAGCTGAAGTTGTCCGGGGGTAGTTGTCCAGGGGTAGTTGTCAAATCTTCCAAAGTTCATAAACCTACTCGCCCGCGATACCTTTTTTACATAATAATTAGATGCATACAAGCACATTCAGTCGAAAAGAAAAAAATGTGTTAGGTGCGTGTGTGTTGTTGTGGGTGTTGCGTCTGGCGTTTTGTGGTTTGCGTTTGTTTGCGTATGTGTTTTGTTGTGGTAATTGCACGATGTTTGTGGTTGGTGTTGTGTTGTTGTGTGTGTGGTTTGGTGCTGTGTTTTCAGGCGTATGCATATATGCTGCCGATGAATCCCCCTGATTTTCATTCAAAGATTGAAATCCGTAAGTCTGAGTAAATTGCATTGTATTTCTAAATGTCGCGCAAACGTTCAATTCCTGGTTCCGTAATAATAACACCTCGGCCGATCAATGTCCAAAGAAACCTTTCCCATCCTTTGCGTTATTCAGCTGACCAGCCACTCTTAAAGTTGAATGATACACATCCCTCGAGATAAACTTTGGCCGCACATTGATCTACTCTTCGTTGGATTCTCACGGTGTCCTTCAGACAGTGACCTTCATAGGTCCCGTCGGAGTCCTCACACAGCGAATACAAGCGGATTGCTTCGTTCGACCATGGATCCTACCCGTTTCGAATGAGCGAAACTTCATCGGAAAAAATGATGAAAGAACATATGTCATATATAAGGCCTACTGCAAAGAACTAATAAATACAATAAAATATACAACAACATACATACATACATACATAACATTAAGAGCGTATTTCAAAAGGGGTAGATCAGTTTCATCGAATGTGACCTTTTTTTTACATCAATCTACACATTTAGTAGCTCTATCAGCATAACACAAACAACAGTTGAAGATCCCAACCAAAGGTAAAAAATGGCAATAAAATACTATTCCAAAGGGTAATCCATTTCATTATTCAAAGGTAATCCAATACAAAAAATACAAGAAAATCAATAAAATAAATAACAATCCTAATTTTGTAAGTGTGATTTCACATTCATTATGGGTTCTTTTTTGCTCTAAGTGATTACTCGGAACCTTGCAAAGGTGGATTAATATAAATTAATTTTTCATTAGAGGATGGATCTACCTTTGGAAATAAACAGAGTTTGTTTTTCCAAGGACATCCATGTTTACAAATTTCAATTTCTGTCAAAATCCAGATATTTCAGCTCTATAACATAATACAGATAAAAGGAAATTAAGCCTAAAATTGTAAAAATGAAAACTAAAAATGACTCACTTTCAAAATGAGTACTCCATTATTATTTCAAAAGGGGTAAGATCCATCAAAAATACAAAAAAAACAAATATTTTAAAAATTGAAAACTCCTAGATTTTTCTAATGGGTTTTACACTCAAAATGTGGGGTACTTGTATTTCAGTTGTTGCGAGAAAACAGAAATATGGTAAATAGAAACAGATCTTTTCCTCAGAATGGTGAAAAGTGGATCTAGCCCCTTTTGGAAATAAACTCTTCATATATACATAAATAAATGAATGAATAAATAAATACATAAATAAATAAATAAATAAATAAATAAATAAATAAATAAATAAATAAATAAAGCTTGCTGATTAAATCTGGAACGGAAAGCTACGTCCTGTGTCATTATTGTCTCCTGAATTTTCGCCTATATACATTTTACATGATGCGCTGCAGCTCACGTTGTGCGAAGGGCCTTCTTGCTTTACCAATAAATAAATAAATATATACATACATACATACATACATACATACATACATACATACATACATACATACATACATACATACATACATACATACATATTACATACTGTAGTTGTAAATTGACAGCAGTTTGACCTTGATATGATACTCATTCTTCATTGAATCTAATATCTCGGGTCTAGTAATAATAATAATAATAACGTCTTATTTACCCATGGTAGCCAATTCAGTCTGAATGACTGCTCTTCCAGTGGGCCCTGCATAACATAAATGTTATTATTACCCTTCTCTGTTCTAGAATGCCAAACGCCTAGCTAAAAAGCAGAAGGTACCATTTTTAAAAGTCTTTGGTATGACCCGGCCGGGTTCGAACCCGCGACCTTCCGCACGTGAGGCGAACGTTCTATCCACTGAGCCACCACGCCGGTAGTCTTTGATGAATAAATTAAAAATCTGCCTGCCATAAAAGTTCAGTTGCTTACAATGTTCTTTAAAGCTCAGTGACATGATTGGGAGATATATATATATATATAAAATGCCTTCAGAACCAAACTGGTTGAAAGATTAACCACATCTACACCAGCTGGAATGGATCTCCTGGCTGGAAGGATTTGTCTTGAGTTTGCTTACTTCAGGAGAATCAAGCATGAACAGGCCAGCAATTTGATTTTATCGGTGCACGGTAGATTTAATCCCCATAGAAGGCTACACTACAAATTTGTCTGTTACAAGGCATACTGATGGACATAATTTTAAATTGACTCAGCTTTTAACGACAAAAGTTTCACAGTAGAATCCCTGCATAGTTTATTTAATTCTAAAATGGTTTTCACCCCAAATTGAGGACTACCCCCAATCATGTAATTTACCTTTAAAACTATTTGTTTGGATTGTTGATATACCGTAGTTATGTGAATTCAAGGAGATTAATTAAAACGTAGTTCTTCTCAATTGTATACTCTTGCTCAGTCAGTTTTGGGTCATTTGTGAATATATTTTTGTTGAAGAAAAATACGGTTTATTTATTCCAGATGTCAATGTAATTGCTCGTTCTTTGATACTGAAATAATGATAGCATCAGCAGTACCCAGTGCGAAAACCGATACGAATAGAGTGGGATATTCGTGGTCAACGAGGAGATTTCAAGACACGAAGCAACACTCACACATTCACACACACAACACACACACCACACACCACACACAACACAACACAACACACACCAACACACACACCAAACACACACACACCATCACATCAACACACCATAGACACACACACACACACACACCACGCACACTCCCCGCCCACACACACACGCACACCCCCCCCCCACACACGACACCAAACACACACACCACACACACACACACACACACCACCACACAACACAAACACAACATTCACATACATACACACACACAACGACATCCATACACACATACCTCTACCCACACAAATACACACAGTAACATACAACACACACATACACACACATAACACACACACCACACACTAAAACCACAACACACCACACACACACAACCAACAACACCACACACACACAACCAGCACACACCACATTTTCGCATACACGTACACACATTTACATTCATGACTGTATAGAACATAACATGTAAACTGCCAACGTAATTGGAGGTGTTAAGACATTTTGGAGGAAAAAAATGGACACCTAAACAAGCATTGTAGTTTTAAAGTGTCTATAGATTTAGTTTAAGAATTTTAAGTACTGTTTTATTTTTTCAATCACTCCATTTAATGAGGATTATCTCTATCCCCGGAATCACTCTCGCACATAACGATAGAACGAAACTATGTATGAAAAAATTATTAAAACAAAGGAAATGATAACACACGTGGTATCATTCTTCATCATTTTCATAAAAAAACAAAAACAAAGAACAATTCACGTATTATTAGACGCAAACATATGCAATGCACAATAAAACACTTAAGAAAAAAAAATCAGATCCAGCACTCGGGCTACAAGACGAGAATCTCACAATGTACAATATCGATATTCATAGTCTAACAAGGAATGAATTTACACAAAATTAACGTCAAAATCTGACATTCCACCAAGACAACAGAACAGTGTTACAGTGTTTATATCCAGCAACATAAATCAAATGTTTTATTTCGGCTACTACTAGTAGTAACGATTTAAGCTAATATTACTTTCATAAATACCTGAATCAGAAGACATAACTACGTCCAACTACACAATATGAAGAGATGTACTCACCTTCACAAGAGAAACTCGATTACACATCTCCATAACAAGGGCTCATTCGATTACTGTGATGAGCGTCACAACACACACAGTCAGACCACATTGACTCTCATTATCCGTCATAGAGCCACCATCGAGACGTAAATCAAAACATATATAGAAATTGCTGACTGTCTATACAAAGGTACAACTTATTTAAACAAGATATATCTGCACAGAAACCCACTTTGTATTTTTCACGCTGGACAAGTTCACTAGTTATTTAAACTGCGTATTGCAAATAGTAATCAAAAACATTTTATACTAGTAGTAGTTTCTTTAAAAAAAAACACGTACTGACAAAACTATATGTTACTTATAGCCTACTTTCAGCAGCCTGAGCAATAATGGACATATAAAATTGAATTACAAAAATATGTAAAACTAATTGTCATAAATTTTAATATTAAAAATCGCGTACAGTAATGGACAAATCAACATAACAAAATCATTCATAACTAACTACACATATCAATATTACTGTATTCCATATAACACATAGAAAGTATATCAATATGGTTTTGTATTATTTTCTTTTGGTTGTTGCCGATTAATCAGTATCCATCCAAACAGTATTTAATTGATAAAAAATTGAATTATGTTAAAAAGCAAATCTCTATCTAGTAATTTTTTAGATAAAAGAGCCCTGCAAAAACACATTCGACACACTCGTTTTGTTCGTGTTCTGTTTATGCATATTGACAGTTCTTTTTAAAGTCGGGTATACCCCCCTCTCCGCCAACCTTGCCATAGGGTAAGTACAAATTAATCCGTATCGACAATTAAAATCACAAAATTCATAAACACGTTTAGAGTTTGATAAGTTTGTGATCGTGGCATGACAACACAATAACTCGTCAAGCACCGATGAAAACGTCCGATCAAGGAGCTCTTATGTAATGTGTTTCAAGCGTTGTTCCTCTAGTGACACACCTCCATATAGTCATCCATTAGAATTGCTGTTGACACTTAAAGGACTACTAACTGCTTAAGGCACCGCACACACCACTTTTGCTCACTGCACCACTCCGCATCCCAAAATAAAAAACAAAGCTTATATCGTAACGCTATTAATTCCGGATATATTCAATGGTCAAATAGATAAGATCGTCGGCGGAAATCTGCATAGTGTCGTGCCTTACACATGATGGCTCGAACCGAACTTTCACTACCCGTCCGCATAGGCCGCTATCCAAATTCACACACCCACCGGTAAATTACCACCAGTAGCTTTTTCATTTTTTTTTTTGGGGGGGGCGCGACTCGACCCCCCCCCCCAATGCTGTTTGAGCTGGATTTTTTAGGAGAGGAGTCCGAGCAAAAAAATATTTTTCGTCGTCCTGACTCCCCCCCCACCCCATCGAAATGTTTAGGGCCGTGTCCCATGAGCCCATCCCTCAGTTGCCATGATACTGACAAATATTCATACAAACTAAAATACTTAAAATGTTACAGCAAACAACAGTCCATCGAAAAAACTGACATATTTGCATGTATGTTTCCATAACTTCGTATTAATCTACGTATTACAGTGAAGTATTAGTTAAATTAATAATCCCATAAACTCATTATGATCAAATTTAGACCTGTGATGTTATCTACACTGCAGGATAAAAAATGTCTTCAATCTCTTTGTTCTCTACAGCGCTAGGCTGGTAGAAATTTTGAAACATTTGCTCTCAAGTTGTAAATATTTCAGATTTCGCAACTTATCAGTCTAAAACGCAAGATTCATCAATGACAAACAATATGATATCTAGCCCAAGACTACGATATTAACTCAACATATACACAAAAGCATATTTCACTAAATTCAAATTATTCCTAAACTTTTTAACACATTATGCTGCCTGTCCTCATAAAACGTTGCGCACTGACTGCGCTCTCAAAATCGAATGCAAGTTGATTAATATTCGAACCAGATTTTAACGACTTACAATCGATTTTGGATTGCAATTATTCGGCAGTTTTTGTGAGATAGGCCCTGACCATTCGTAATCACATAAAACTATAGCACATTTTCACCACTTTTCCAAGCCTTCTATTCCTCTGGAAACATGCCACCAGACTGACGCTTCAAGACAAAACATTTATATATATTCGCCCGCCTTATTGTCAAATTTCGATGACAGGACTAGCAAGCAACTAATCACTGTTCCCTTAGCATCCACTCCCGTAGTTTGACATAGGATATGTGACCACAACACCGTTTTCACCCTCATCTTTCTCGATGAAGTGGGTCTTTTACGTGCTGAGGTTCGCACCCCCCCCCCCCTCCCCCCCCCCCCCCCCCCCCCCCCCCCCCCCCCAAACAGGGACCTCGCTTAACGCCTATCCAGGGACGAGTAATGGGAAAAGTCCTACCCAAGACCACCGCAGATGGGCCCGGCGTGATTCGACACCGACTTCCACGGTTCGAGAACCGAGTCTATCACACCGAGCATGAACCTCCCCAAACCAATTCACCAAATCCAGTGATCCTCTCGTCACAATGACCGCTTGCTCGCTATTGATTGCGATTCTTAAACTTCTGATAAACTGAAACATTAAATACTATAACAAAATACGGGATTGTTAGCGTTGTTCGTCGCATGCCCCACATTATTGTGCTCGGTGCCCGATCCGTGCATCCGTGGCCCTCCCATTACAAATACGCCTAACAGTCAGCGAAACATAAATGTAATTTCGTATGATCATCATAACATTCACTATAAACAGAGAAGACAATACAGCACATAGCTACCAGATTTCCAAGTTTTTCCGCGGCCAAACCTAGGTTACACATTTTTCCCGTCACGCCACCGCCGAAAACTCGCCTCAGCGGGAAAGGGGGGGGGGGTGTAGTGCACGAATTTTTTCCCAAAATCCAGGTCCAACATTTTCCCGTCAAGTCAGCCCAAAAACTCGCTCAGGGGTATGACGAAAGTTTTCCCATCCAAGGTCCAAAATTTTTCGCGGGGGGGGGGTCATGAAAATTATTCCAAATTCGCCCAAAACACTCAATATTCCATTTTCAAACACCCCTCTTTTACGAAAAAGGGTGAATAGTGAAAAAAAGTGTGATTCG
>JZLH01S0179943.1:0-10991 GCA_001188425.1 Eucidaris tribuloides | reverse complement strand
AGTGTCAAATTAACACCACAAGAGTGTCAATTAGTCAACACCCTTTTAGTGTTAAATAGTTAACACCAAAGACCAGTGTTGAATAACACCAGTTAGTGCGGTCCTCTCAGGACACCACATCAGTGTTAAATCAACACTTGCAGTGTTACTTTTACACCATTTTGAGTGTCATTTAATCGACACCTTATGGGTGTTAAAAATTTGACACCAAAGCCTGGTATTAATCAACACCAGCTGGTGCGGTCCTCTCAGAACACCACGTCGGTGTTGAAATCAACACTTATAGTGTTACTTTCAACACCACTGTTTTTGCAGTGTAGTTCTAGAGGGTGATTGCCCTAGGGATAGTTGTCCCAACGGGTAGGTGTCCTCGAAGATGGAGATTGCCAATTTCATAGTTCTGCACCACAGAACTTCTTGTGACACAGAACGTCTTGTGATATTTTGAAAGCTATATTGTGTGGCAGGAACTAGGAAAACCACACTCTTTTTACTTTTACAGTCATTTCATTTATTTTATTCATCATCAATCATAATATAAAAACAATGCACAAAATACATCGAATATAACAGAACAATAAAAAAAAAACAGAACAACCGAGCATATATAATGCACAAAAAATACATTCCGTGCACAAAAATAATGTTCTTGGTGAGTGGGGGTCCACAGAAAAAAAAAGGTCTTGTATGTGTAGACCCCCATTTGATGACAATTTACATGGAAAAAAAGTTACAAAACATGCTCTCAAAAACATTTAAAGAAACATAAACAAAACATGACATGAAATAAAAAGTTCCCCGAGGAAATTGTACGATTCTTTAGTTAAATGTGAATAAATTTACTGTACATATGAAATTAGCATTTTCTTTGTTAGTGTTTTTTTTAAGGAAGTAACTGTGCTACATGTAATAACATCTGTACCCAATGAGTTCCAAACACTTAGGCCAGCATGGCGAATAGAGTGTCTATTTATATTTGCTCTGACACACCAGCGATGGAATTGATTGGCACTTCTCGTACCGTAATTATGTATAGTATTATTAAGAGAAAACATTCGTATAAAGTTGTTTGAAACCATGTCGTTTTTAACATAGTACATAAATATAGTAATTTGGAATTTATGTATATCAAAAATTGTTAACATGTTTATTTTTTTAATATAGGGGCCGATGGCACTAAATAATGCGATCCAGAACACAATTGTAAAGTTTTTTTTCTGCAATTTAAATATTCTATCCAATTTGTAGCGTTAGAACAACCCCACAGTATGTTACAATAATAGAAGTGAGGAAAGATGAGGGCTGAGTAAATTTTCTTCAGGATACTCTGAGGAAAAAAAAAACTGTTTGAGACGGTATAGTAAACCAACATATCTGGAGATTTTTTGAGTTAACATATGAATATGATCGTTCCAAGTTAAAAATTGATCAATCTGAACGCCAAGAAACAATATTGTGTTGACACGATTGATTTGGGTTCCATTAATGGAAATTGAAATGAAAGAAGAAATACGAACAGGAATTGGTTTGCTCTTCTTTTGAAAAATATAAAATCTGTTTCTCAATGTTCAAAAAAAGTTTGTTGGCATTCAACCAATCGAACACACTTTGTAATTCTCTATTAAGGGTATTTACTAAACAATTAATATCAGAGTTAGAGTAAGTAATTGAAGTATCATCTGCGTACATAATGAAGTTAAGTATTCGAGAAGAATTGACAATATCATTAAAATAAACGATAAATAAAAGGGCTCCGAGTATGGATCCCTGTGGTACACCGCATGTTGTTTTACGTAAACAGATGATGTTGAATTAACTACGGTAAATTGCATACGGTTGTATAGGTAGTTGCGTAACCATTCGAGGGCAATACCTCGAAAACCATACAGCTGTAGTTTATCACAAGGATTAGAATGGTCGAGTTTATCAAATGCCTTAGACAGGTCGATGCATAAGGCAATGATGTGTTCCGAATTGGTCAATGCATGTACTACTTTGTCATTCAAATCCATAAGAGCATGAGCCGTGGAGTGATTTGGACGAAAACCGTACTGATTATGACAAAGAAGATCAAGTGATTTAAGAAAATTGTACATACAATTATAAACACATTTTTCAATAATTTTAGATAAACACGGAAGAATATATATGGGGCGATAATTTTTCATCATATGGGGATCACCCTTTTTAAATATCGGTACGACTTTAGCTACTTTTAATTTAGACGGCACTTGTCCCGTTGGCAGTGACAGGTTAAATACGTACATAAGCGGCATAAAAATAACATGGATGGTTTTCTTAAAGACCCGTATGTTTAGGCCATCAAAACCACAGCTGTTACTATTCTTAGGAGATAGACAGGTGTTTATAGTTTCAGTCTCAGACAACGGATGTAAAAAGATTGACTGGGAACAACGATTTTGAAGAATACGTGAGAACTGAGAAGGGTTTTTCTTATCAATACTTTTTGACAAACTCGGACCAATATTTACAAAATATGAATGGAATAAATCTGCAATTTCTTGTGGATCTGTATAATTTCTATTAGAGTGACAAAAAAATTTCGGTAAGGGGCGATGATTTTTTAAAGACAGAATTTATCACTTCCCACGCTTTCTTAAGATTTGATTTATCCTTTTGAAATTTTCTATCAAAATACGATAATTCTATATTTTGTAAATTTTGAAATATTATTATCCGATGGGCATGACAGGTATTTCTTGTACAGACGGTTCTTTTTCTTAATCGATTTTAACAAAGATGATGTTATCCATTAATTTTGGATATGGCATTTTTTATGCTTTTTAGTGACAAGAGGCAAACAGCTGTCATACGACGTGGTCAGAGTTTGAAAAAAAATCGTATGATTTTTCTACATCAGTTTCTTGATAGACATTTGACCAGTCGTGGGTGCTAAGGCCATGTTTTAAAGATTCAATATTTGTATTATTCTAGTTTCTGAAAGAGTTTTCACTACCAATCTGTACGGGAATTTTACTAGAATTTATGCAGAATATCGGTGAGTGATCACTCACGTCACTACAAAGAATACCTGATGTGCAGGATTCAGAAAATTTATTAGTGAAGATGTTATCAATAAGTGTTGCACTTTGACGATTAATACGAGTTGGTCCATTTATAAGGGGATAGAAACCGCATAATAAAAATATGTTCGGGAATATTTAGGATGAATTCTGTGAGGAGAGTTTCAGCAAATCTATACTGAAATCTCCTAATATGTAAATCTCTTTGCGTTTGGAACATAATGTAGATAAAGTATCAGATGAACGGTCACAGAATGAGTATACATTTGAGCTTGGTCTACGATAGATCACACCAATAACAATGCTTTTCTGTTGCTTTCTTACTATTTCAATGAAAAGTATTTCACAAAAGGCATTGCCGTCTAACGATAATGTGAAGTCATTTCTGATAAAAAAAATCAGGATTGTTCTGAATATAAAGTGCAACACCACCACCTTTACCTGTAACACGATTTGAATTTATAAATCGATATCCATCAATATTATTGATTACACACTGATCATCAGATACCCACGTCCTAGACAATCCAATTACTTCAAATGATTTGTTCAGAGTTGTTAATTGCTGTATCTGTAATTTGCATTAGATTTTAAATCGTGTTATAGTGTTAATATTGTGTGGCTTCGTAAGAGAAAATTTGCTAGATTTTGCGATTTTCTGCTGCTTTCGCTAAAGCCAAGACCGAGCTTGATTGTCTGTTCGCACACAGCACATTCGCTTAGATTTACATGCAATTTGCATTACCCTGGTCCATGCATATCCTGAACCGTAGTTGTTCTGTAATGAAAGCCGAAAACATTGCCAAATTGTGCACAAAATCACGTTTAAAATCTGCGTGGTGGCACTTAGGATGGAATCAAACAAATCCAGGATATTCTATCACAACAATGGTGGGTCCTAATTCGCTAAATATGAAAAGATTGCCGTGATTTCGTCAGATTTTCATCACTTGGTCACTATCGAAGATTTTTTTTCGCATGAATTGGAATTGGGGAAAGGTGTGATCTCCTGTGCAGTCCCATGTACTCAGTTTCGTGTTACCGGTACTTGTTCATTGTTTTGCTGTAGACTGGTTCTGCTTATTCATCACCCCGGTGTCATTAATAATGTATGATTCGATTAGCTTTTGCTGCTTGACCGCACTGTGCTGTTGCCCTATGTGGAACTTCGCCATTGCTATTTGAAATCCTAATCTCTCATATCAATGCTCGCTGCTGTAAATGCCATATTCAGACAAGGACGTAAGTCATATTAATATTCACCCACCAGGCGAAGCTGAACATTTCTTACCTTGTCTAAAATAGTTTAAAGTTACTTGAACAAAATGGCTATCATCTCATCTCCAATGTAAACCACATCTAAGGACAAACCTTGGACCATTATAATCTCTAGTCATTAAAAAGACATATTAAATCTGGATATGAAATTCTTGGAATTGTTGAATGTAAAGATGATAAAAAGCTTTTAGAAATCAGGAACGAAATAAAAAAACAGGAAGAAAAGATACTTGAACTTCAAATCAATGAGGAAAAATGACATCTCAAATAGCTCAATTGAGAAAGAAAGTTGAACAGTAACACCACTAAATACAGTATCTTTAGAATGATGGAAACTCTCAGCAGCAGTACCCACGTCGGAATTGTCTTAGATTCTTTAGGTTTGAAGAGCGACAAGATAAGGATAAAGATGATATCATTGTCATGGGCCTAACTTGTAGCTTGGTTGTTCGAACTTACTAAGGAGGATATAGAAAGGAGTCGCCGAATCCAAACGAAGTACAAACCATCAGATAGTGCAAGCAACCAACGTTAACGTAAGACCCCCCCCCCCTCCTATCATAGCGAATTTTAAATCGTATCGTGTTCGACAGCAAGTAATCCGTAATCGCAGAAAACTTGCCGGCAAACGCAAATCCATACAGGAGGATTTAACTGCCAAGAACAATAACTACTAAATGAAACCAAACGGTGCAACAAAGTTGAAACTGCTTGAACCATTGACGGTCGTGTGCTTGCCCTAATTAGTACTCCATACGGAAAGGAAAAAAAAAGACTAATAAGAAACAATGAATACCTAAAGGGACTAAGTGAATGAGGGACTAAATGTGACCTGTCACCACAAAACGCACCATAAGTGGGAAAAATAGAAAATTGTGTTTTTCATACTGTCTTAAAGTAGAGACTCTAAACTTTCAAATGATGTATGATTTGTCTAGGATGGATGAAGCAAACCCATTTAAAACCCCGCTGACAAGTTTGGACTATCACGGAAGCCATTATCAGGAAAGTGAAGAAAAACGGCTGCAAAGATTAGTGCCCATTCATGCGAAACAGAAGGCCTTTGACAACTGTTCCATAGAAGGCGCAATAAAACTAGTTACTTTCAAAATGGGGATTTTGGATTGGACAATCCATTGTAGCTCTTACAAGTATCATCAATGAATAGTTTATAAAAGCAGCTTTGTGGTGATACCAAAGTTATTACAGGGGGGACTTGACGATGTTGGATAACAAGCAATTATATTCAGAATTGTATTATGGTTACTCGCGTGATGTGAAGATCAAATTCGGCCAAATTTTCAAGCTCCTGCAAAAACATGGTCCAAGTTCAATCCAAGAAAAATCATACTTCTGAATCACTTTTGGTCCTCAAATTTGGTCAGATAAAAGATCAATGTATGTACCTTTAGAAAATATCAGAATCCCAGAATCAACTTTTGCAACCCAACTCGACTATTTACTGCATTTACACGAAAACTTCTATTGCGACTTATTGATCGATTTGTGGTGACAGGTCACAAATATATTTTATCATGATTTTACTCCTGGTATCACATCTGCAATCCGTCGTTTATAATTTTTGGGGACTGTGATAAACTTTGCAAATTTGTTTACATTTACTTGAGTGTATTTTACTATTTTTCCCGTCTCTTTTTTATGCCTCCGCAACGAAGTTACCGGAGGCATCATGTTTTCGGGTTGCCGTCCGTGCGTCCGTCCGTCCGTTAAAGGATCTCGTTACCGCGATAACTTGGGAACCCCCGATCGGATTTTGATGTTACTAGGACCAAGTATGTTTTATGAGGCACCAATGAACTGATTAGATTTTGGAGCCGAAAGGTCAAAGGTCAAAGGTCACCGGGCCTTAAATATGTCTGATTTGGGCTCGTTACCGCGATAACTTGAGAGCGGCTGGTCGGATTGTCATTTAACTTCGGTGAAGTATGTATTATGAGGCACCAATGAACCGATTACATTTTGGAGTTGAAAGGTCAAAGATCAAAGGTCGCCGGGCCTAAAATATGTCTGATTTGGGATCATTACTGCGATAACTTGAGAGCGGCTGGCCGAATTGTGATGTAACTTGGGTGAAGTATGTATCATAAGGCACCAATAAACTGATTAGATTTTGGAGCTGAAAGGTCAAAGGTCACCGGGCCTAAAATATGTCTGTTTTGGGCTCGTTACCATGATAACTTAAGAATGGCATGTTGGATTTTCATATAACGTGGGTGAAGTATGTATATGAGGCACCAATGTACTGATTAGATTTTGGAGCTGAAAGATCAAAGGTCAAAGGTCACCGGGCCTTAAATATGTCTGATTTGGGCTCATTACTGTGATAACTTGAGGATGACTTTTCCAATTTTGATGTAACTTAGGAGAAGTTTCTTATATAAGGCACCAATTTACTGATTCGATTTTGGAGTTGAAAGGTCAGAGGTCAAAGGTCACAAGGCCTCATGTTCGAATTAAGCTCATTGTCATGATAATTTAAGAACTGCTTAAATTGGATTTTACTGTAACTTGGTCAAGGGTCACATAGGCTTATGCTATTCACCTAATTGGCTTGCTACCATTAGTAGAGGCGCTAAGCTGAAAAAGTTGGCACTTTTGATAAAACACCAAACTTCTAACATGTCTAGTAACAGCGTCAAAAATAAAATTTAAAAGGGGAGCCCAGCCAATTAACCCCTGGGGGCACATGGAAGGTCAATGAATCTTTCTTTGGGCTAAATATCCTTAGTGGTTTGGAAATATGAAGATAAAATACTTGATAAAACCATTCTTTTAACCTTAATGTGGGTTCACATTAAAGAGGATTAAATTTTTCTGCTAAGATAGAACGCACTATTTAATTGTCTATGTGTTGATCTTCAATGCACATTTGGTCAAAACAACAATTTTTTATATCTTTATTCTTAAATTTAAATTAGGAATAAATCACCATATTTAGAAAATCATGAGCCCTAAAGATTTTTAACTTTCCGAAAGCTGCCTTAATATATGTTAATATATGTGTGAAAATCACAAAAGTCATTGTCAGTTTTAAAAATAAGCTACAGCGTTAGAAAGTTTAGTAGAGTATATCAGCTACAATGCATTTTGTGTACACCGTTCACACAGGCCATTAACTGCTGCAATAACGCGTATTGGGTGCACATTTGCAGCGCCCATTGTGCCTATCTCCTGTATTCAATTCCGAGAGCAGAAATGTATTTATCAACAATTTGTGTGATTAATTGATACATAATTATTTCATCTGAAATCTTCTACGCTGTTAGAGATGCGTTGGCGATAGGCTATAACACAACTGATATATACAAGTGATAGCATGTACAAGAAACTTGTCTATCAGAATGTTTGTAAAAAAATGATTTTGTAGGCTTTTTTGATGATTTTGTGTGCAAAATATACACCTCACATTTCTGTGGATGATTATCATAATGACAAAATTACAAATGATTTTCGTTTAAGCAAGATGATTCACTAAATAATATGATTTCGCAAGAACGAGTTATATGAAGGATACAGTAATAATAATGAGCTCTGTAACATCGTAAATGGCGCTACAAGGTAACCATTAAAACGTGCTTAATTTCTAGGGAGAAAACCGAACCTAAGAAAAAGACACGACATTCAAAACTAAGAAGCAAGAGAAATTTGATGGCGCATACGGCTAAATTTTACTGATATTACTTGAATAAAAGCCAACATTTAACCTTAAAAATAAACATGATTATTCAAGACTTTGCAAATTGTAAAATGTAAGCCCAGCTAGATTTTCTGTGAATACGCAAGATAAGATCAATAATTATCATGCTAAGTGCAAAAGTAAATAAATATTGAACAAACTAGTTTTACCATGTTACAAGTAATTAGAATCAATTGACCAAAGCCATTGAATTAGTGAGAAAAAACATTGTGTTCACGTCGTGAAACTAATCCACAATAGATTCCTTATGGACCTCCAAACATTTTTGCAATCATATAAACATGATAGAAATTTACATTGTCTTTTATTTCCTATTAGGCCTTTATTATAATTATTGACATATATTTCTGATTTGACACCATTGCGTGTATACGTGACAAATATTGCTATAGAGCTAAATGTAACTTGTGCAGATGTACTATTTCACACATTTTGTTTGTTATTCGCAAATTATCTTGGTACGGTGGATGATGCTATAGGGACCCTCAAACAACTTACGGAATTCCCCCGCCGAATCCCGATAAACCAACAAATGAAAATATATGTGTTATACTACCCAAGATTGAAAATCATTCGTCATTGAGGCAGGACACGTTCCACGTGACTAATCAATTGCCTGAAATACGGTACAGTTTGTTGAGTACAGCCCTGAACATTTTCTCTTCACAGTGTGAAATGAAAACCCTAAAAGACTGTTTAATTCTCGAACGATAGAAATCCTAAACTTTGTAGATTTACATTCCGAAATATTACTCATAAAGTGTATAATATATTCGAGTTTAACTAATTAAGTCTGAATAAGAAATAAAAAAGGGAAAAATATGACGCAACACGCTACGTATACCTGCGCAGAAAATACATATTAATCTGATTGAGAATATACCAAGCCCTGTACCGAATACAAGACGGAAATATTATTCAATTGCACTTTATTGTCTTTACTTCTAATACCCATGTTCATCAAGTAAATGCTTTACAATAAGCTCATGCAAATATATTGTTATTATACTATTATTATATTATAAATGGCTGCGATATTACATTTCCTCGAACTTGTTTATTCACAACGTGCTATACTGCGTTTTTCTCCATTTATTTTCTCTTTTACATGTACGGGAGACAGGAAAACAGAATATCCGATGTAAATTGACTCAACATGTAAATTAGATTCCTGTGCGGTTACTTGAATATACAACTATCAAACCTATCTTCGGAATATCCGTATACACTTCTTAAAACGGAATGTATATTAATTTATATTAAGGCCGAGCGAGTGCCCTACACTCTACAACACTTTCTAGATATTATATCAACCTTTCATCGGGTGGATTCCATATTAATTGTCTGATTACGCAGCATAAGAGGTTAAATACACATTGACAGAATTGTGGTCACTCTCTAGACCCTATATAAATTTGAGATAGCATTATTCAAGTTATTTAAGTGTAATAAATAAAAATAATTGTTACACAACTGTCATTGAACTCATATCTGAAAGTTAATTTCAAAATTGTTCCATGAAACGAACCCTTGATACCAAAATTGAACTACGAACTAACTCTTTGTAACATAGTAAAATAACAGTGAATTAGGAAATTCGTAAATAAAGGCCACTGTTTACGTTTCATGGGTGGTTGCTGTGTTCCTGTGTATGTTTTGTGTCTTCCATTCATGAATTCTTTGCTGTAAATATTAGAAGTAGAAGTATTAGTAGTTTGTAGTATAGTATAGTAGTATAGTAGAGTAAAGCAGTATAAGTAGTCTAGTAGTAGTTATAGTAGTAGTAGTAGTATCAGTAAGTAGTGATAAGTAGTAAGTAGAACATAAATATAGTAGTAGTAGCATAGTAGTAGTAGTAGTAGTATAGTAGTAGTAGTGATAGTAGTAATAAAGTAGTAATACAGTATAAGTATAGTAGGAAGTAGTAGTAGTATAGTTAGTAGTAATGATAGTAGTAATAGGCAGTAGTAGTATAGTAAGTAGTAGTAGTATTTAGTAGTAGTAACACACAGAGTAGTAGTATAGTAAAGTGTAGTAGTTATGGAAAGTAGTAATAGTAGTATGAATTAGAAGTAGTAGTTTAGATGTAGTAGTAAGTAATAGTAGAGTAGTATAGAAGTATAATGTGTTGTATAAGAGTATAGATAGTGTAGTAAGTATATATAATGATTTAAAGTATAGTGTATTAGTAGTATTAATTAGTATAGTAGTAGTGGTGTATAGTGTAGTAATAGTAGTAACAATTAGCAGAGTTAGGTAAAGGCATTCATATAGAAACGAAACATTTTTTTTGTCAACAACTCATGCGATGAAGCATATCAAGGTTTGGCCGTATCAGGGATACTTATATTTCCAGCCAGTGATATTCCAGCAATTATTTACACTTTAATTAATATTAATCATAGAATGGTCAGAGAAGGGCAATGATATCCTTTTTATATCAACACAATTTATTGACGTTTAAGCTTGTGGTTATATTAGAAACATATATTTACCGCAGATTGTTGTATTATTTATTCAAGAATAAAAGGACTACTAACAACTATAATGCTCTAACGATTTTGATTTTGCATATGTTACAGTTAAACTTTACAGTACATGCAATTGCACGTCATCAACGTCTCGCAATTTCATACAGATGTCAAATCAAGTAATTAATATGTTGCCATCTTTATCAGAATATAAATTATTTATTCGTAAAACCCCAGTAAGTTCTACTTTGATCAAAATGGGTATCAAACTGTTACCTGAAGCCTGCATTTTACCTCAATTTCATTAACAAAACTGCAAACAAATATCAACATAAAATGTCAATATCCTGTGGTAATAGTCCTTTTGATAATGTAAATTCTTCAAATGACCAATATTTCACACCTGTTATCGCTGTTGATCATGTGGGCTATAATTCCAAACCAAAAATATCCATATTCTAATATCAATCAAATTCAGCG